>OMNZ01070846.1:0-16482 GCA_900303255.1 Lesueurigobius sanzi | reverse complement strand
CTCTCTGTCTCTCTCCCTCTCTCTCTCTCTCTCCCTCTGTGTCTCTCTCTCTCTCCCTCTCTCTGTCTGTTTCTGTCTGTCTTTCTCTCTCTCTGTCTCTCTCGCAGTCTCTCTCTCCCTCTGTCTCTCTCTCTCCCTCTGTGTCTCTCGCTGTCTCCCTCTCTCTCTCTCTCTCTGTCTGTCTGTCTCTCTCTCTGTCTCTCTCGCAGTCTCTCTCTCTCTCTGTCTCTCTCGCAGTCTCTCTCTCCCTCTGTCTCTCTCTCTCCCTCTGTGTCTCTCGCTGTCTCCCTCTCTTTGTCTGTTTCTGTCTGTCTTTCTCTCTCTCTGTCTCTCTCGCAGTCTCTCTCTCCCTCTGTCTGTCTGTCTGTCTGTCTTTCTCTCTCTGTCTCTCTCGCAGTCTCTCTCTCCCTCTCTCTGTCTATCTCACTCTCTCTCTCTCTCTGTCTCTCTGTCTCGCTCTGTCTCTCTCTCTGTCTCTCTCTGTCTGTCTCTCTCTCCCTCTCTCTGTCTGTCTGTCTGTCTTTCTCTCTCTGTCTCTCTCGCAGTCTCTCTCTCCCTCTCTCTGTCTGTCTGTCTTTCTCTCTCTCTGTCTCTCTCTGTCTCTCTCTCTTGCTCTATGTCTCTGTGTCTCTATCTCACTCTCTCTCTCTCTCTGTCTCTCTGTCTCGCTCTGTCTCTCTCTCTGTCTCTCTCTATGTCTCTCTGTGTCTCTCTGTGTCTCTATCTCACTCTCTCTCTCTCTCTGTCTCTCTTGCAGTCTCTCTCTCCCTCTCTCTGTCTGTTTCTGTCTGCCTTTCTCTCTCTCTGTCTCTCTCTCACTCTAATGGATAATAAAAGTTTTACAGACAAAAACACTGTTTACATGACGGACCACAAAGACTAGCACAATTGACAGGAAGAGACACACTGAAGCACATGGACGGGGCGTGTGTGGGTGCATGATGTAAAATACATTTGGTTGAGGATTGGGTGATTCGAAGGCGATATTGAAATTCTAGCCCAGGCATTACTTGGTATCCCTGCCATCCCTACTAAATAATTCACTACTTTGAAATTAAGGTACTCAGAGATTCTTTTTTTCCTCAATTTGTATGGTAAATTGGACATATCTTCGCCATCGTGTGATGCTTCTGATAAAGGCTAACAGGAAGTAGCCGAAACTCGTCAAGCAGGTAAACAAACCTCCTGTCTTACTAAAAGAACATTGAAAACAGTTTAAACTAAGAAGATAGCATGAACTTTTTAAAATGATCTTATCTTATCTTATCTTATTGACCCTGAACATTCCTGGGCATTCTTAAAAATTATCCTTATTAGAAAAAGGAACGCCACATGAGCTCATCTCAGTTTTAGTATCAAGAATCATGAGGCAAACTTATTTACATCATATCATTTTTTTGGTACAGTTAATTTTTCTTCCTTCATTTGTTCTTGCAATTTTCAAATCTCTGAGGGTTATTTAAATTTCATAAAATAACTCTGCTCCGAGTGCAAACATAATTTTGGCGGCAAGAATCAAGCTTATTGCTTCAGCAAAATTTGCCAAACATTCATTACTTTTGACAAGAGAGAAAGATAAATTTACTTTCTAAACTGTTAAAAACCCACTCAGCTCTGGTATTGTTAGCCAAACTTCCATTGTTTGTCCCGTGGATTGCAGTAACCCTCAGTTGGAAAAGATTTTTATTTTATTTAATTTAAGAAAAAAAAAAAAGAATCAGTAAATGGTTCATTTTCTTTACCACGAAGTACCCAAACCCCAGAGTAAAGATTTAGGATGTGTGAATATTCTTGATTGCCTTGCTTCTCCAGGGCTGTGCAGCAACAGAATACATGTCCAGTGAAAATGGCAGCGCCTGGGGGCGTCTCAGAAGAGGCTTACTGTCTCCAGTGAAACATCAGCTGCAGGAAATACAAAATGTGAAGGAAAAACAAATAAGAAAATATGTTCAAAATGTAGATGGAACATGGTGGGTCACGAAGCCATTTCCAGTGGGATGGAGGCACAAGTAAGTGCTCACATGTCGGCCTGCTTACTATTTGGATTTATTTGGGGCTCACTCAAGTCAAGGATCACATATAAAAGCACTGATGACTTATGAGGAGATCATTTGTGGCTCTGACTCAGTGATGTGAAGTGTTTACAACTAAAAAAAGATGCATTTCAGGTTCAGGTAACTTTATGTCTCGTCTTCCAAAGGAGAAATTTGGCTTGGAGTAAGAGACAGCAAACAAACCCCCTCAATGTCAGCACCAGAAGCTTCCCACGCTTCCAAACTATAAATTACAGCTCATATACTGTTGTGTTTGATTTAACGTGCTGTTTTATTATTTGTGAGGCCCAGCAAAAGTATTGAGAAAATGCCATTTTTATTATTATTTGAAGGTTACAGCTGGGAGAATCACTGGGATTATCTTGCACATACTGTATGATTAAATGCAATCTTCTGCTGATGTGTTTCGTGCATCTCACTCTAATACTGCGTCCTGGGGAATTCAATAACATAAAGCCTTGGCATGTTCTTCATGTGTTTGTTTCCCGCTGTTGTGTATTTTATAGGGATTTAGATGGAATAGTCAATATGTGCATCAAAATGAAAAACCTAGCCAGATGGACAGTATAGGACAGTTTGTTACATAGTCGAGTTTAGTGAAGAAACGTTTTACCAGATCCTGATAGTGTTTTACAATTACGCAGAAAGAAAACTTATGGCCAGGATTTGATCCAATTTGACATTTAGTTAGCACTCAGAAGAGACATTTGGTAAAACAGCAGAATGTAATGGTTTTCAAATATCGGAGATCAATTTTTGATGAACAATAATGGTGTTGAATTGGGTTAGTCGATGTTTGATTGACCCTTGTGCCCTGTTTAGGGATATTAGTGTTTCTGAGGGTATACTTATTGTGATAACTTTGGGCTGTGGAGGTTTAATCCTCATAAAAATATGGTACAAAGGTGTGTTTTTACATGCTTTTAATCATATCTGAATTTCATCCGTTTCCGATCAATTTTGACCATGTGAGAAGTTTTGCATCACTGGGTCTGCTTCAGAGATTACTGTTTCCACAGACTTCCATTATGAATCGTATTTATGACAACCCCATGGAAATTTTTTTAATCCATCCATACTTGAAGATTTAATGGCTGTGTAAAGAGTCGAAAAACAATAACATAGACATTTTTTTCAAATAGACTGTACGCAAAAACAAAACATCCACTAAATTCAATCTTCCTGCTGATTATTCCCATGTTATCATTGAATTATCGCAATTTATTCAAAATGGTTGTTGTTGGAGTTTTGTGGTAAAAACTGGCACCCAAAAGGGTTCATCTTTTGTGGTAATTTAGGAAAGCTACAGATCATTTTAAAGATAACCCCTTCACGAATAAATAAATAAATCCATAAATATTTGAAGATTTTATGGCTGTGTAAAGAGTCGAAAAACAATAATTGTTCGAAGCAGACTGAAGGTAAACATTTTTTAACAGGGCACAAGGTTTAACCTGACCATAAAACCACTCTGTGTATAAAATGTTTATTGTAAGTCAACAATATATTTTTGAAAAGCCATGTTTTCTCAGTGTATTCCCTGTCAAAGACACTATGGGCCTGAGTGGGAAAAGCCTGGGCAGTAATCTGTTATAGTCGCAGAGGACACAGAGAAAGTGGTGCAAACGGTGCAATGTGCTGAGGTTAGCAACAGTCTTACAGAAGCAGCTATTCTGCAATAATTGAATAATGCATCCACCAATACATTATGTAAGCTGAGTTAATTTATTTATAATAGACCACGCCTAATGTGTGCTGTGGGTCCGAGCCGTGAGAACATGAAGTGGACATTTTGAAGGACATAGCATGAGCTCTTCCGCGGAAAACGCTTGCTAATTCAGCACACAGTATCTGCTAATAACACAGTAGACCGACAAGCTGTCAAACATAATGAAGCATTTAGCCAGTGCTCAAACAGCGGCATATTTCCCTGCGGAGGTGTGACTCAGACACAGGCAGAGCAAACAGCAGATAGTCGGGAACATGACTCCAAACGAATGCTAATGTATCTGTGCACAGCGATGTTCCTGGTCAGACGCTAATGCTTTATGCTTTGTTTGTTGGCACTGTTCAGCTGAGTCAACAAATACACACACACATGCACGAAACAGGCACAGTTTCTATTTATTTATTTGGTTTATTTCATAGGGACAGATACAAAAAACATAGAGAAGGTGTAGCACAGGAGTCTGGTGTAAGCATCACAGCGCTGATCGCAAAAGCTAATTTGAAGGGCTTTTATAGACATTAAAAATATATATAAAATAATACACAAGTAATGAAAAGACAAAGGAGATTACAGACTTAAAACTGTACAGAGAGAGAGAAGGGAAAAAAGGGACACGGCGGAGAATCAATATTAAACTTGAACACACTGTTGCTGCTGGCACATCCACGATTTTGAAAGTTTTTTAAAAGTTCTGAATCTTGTCAGAGATTTTATTTTGACGGGAAACAACAACATTGGTGCCTTTCACTGAAAACGCAGACTGAGCGAAAGATGTTTTTCTAAAAGGCACCTTACAGTCTCCATTTAAGGCTGCTCTGGCGGACCTGCCACAGCCCTGCAGCCGGCTCACAAAACTGAAAAACAAATCTGAACACAAAAGTTGCTCTAAGTTACATAATGCAGATTAATGAACCTTCTCTTCCTCACAATCTTGAAAAAAACTGTAACTAATGTGGAAGACATGTTGCACCAAGATTTAGTTTTCCAAATTAATCTTCATGTATAAATCATTTATCACATATTTGTCACACATTGTCACACATTCAGCCTGGGAACCATCTAGCCCATCCGTCCATAGGAGTGGATCCCTTCCCCAATGTGGTTCTCCTTGAGGTTTCTCCGTTTTGTCCCACATGGTTTTTCCTTGATGTGGGGGAGGCTCTAAGGACGTGGGAAACCCCAGGCTGACATTGCATTGACATTTCATTGTTTGATGTTTGATTTTGACTTGTTTTGTGTTCACACCGACCTTTGAGATGACTCCTGTTGTGATATTGGGCATTACAAAAACTGATTGATTGATTGACATTTTACTAAAATAACTTTTCATCAAACAGCTTCAAACGTTGCGATAGTACAGTAGTCCTACAGTAGTACACTGTCCTGATGTCAAATCTGAATAGTTGCCTGTATCTGGAAGGAAGCTACAATAGGTGCTGTATTGATTCAGGCTGAACTAGCCTATCTGCATGCTATGATTCCACTGCGTATGTCATACTGTTCAATAGTTTGGGGCCAAAATCAGCCCTAAAGGCATCACTGCAATGTGATTTAAAAATACATAATACATAATAACATATTCAAGTGTCTTAAAGGAATAGTTCACCGCTTTTACATGCTTACATATGTTCTAACCTGGGCTTAGATGAGGCGATGCTTGGCTGCCTCGTCTTTGTGCATGGCTTTTTTTCCCCAAAAAGTAAAAACATCTTGATGTATTTTGAGAAATAAAAACTAGCTATTTCTTGTGAAGAATTTTTTACTCAAAAAATTATTTCTTATAACAAGAAAACACTTTTTGAATCTTCTTTCGCATTAAACAAAGATTTTTTTTTCTTATTTTAATGAATTTAAGCTTACACATATCCATACATTTCACACACCAGAAGACACACCAGAAGTAAAATTATTCTCATTTTAGGCATAATTTGCTTAAACATTACAATTTATTGAGTAGATATTGCTTAAAAAAGGGATATAATTTAGAACATTTTGCTTAAATCTAGCAAAATTTTTCGTCACATAAGAATAATTTCCTGAATTTCATCAATTATTTGAGGATATATTGCTTAAATCTAGCAGTTTATTTGCTTAAATTTAGTCTTTTTGACTTGTTTTTTAATAAGAAACAAGAATTCTTCTCTCAAAAAATGCTTACCCCATTGGCAGATTTTTTTTGCTTAAAACAATACATTTTGTCTTGTTTTAAGATTTTTTTTCTTGTTTTTAGTAGGGCACTTTTTGCAGTGTAGGAGCGTCTTAATACTGCGCGGAGGTCGAAGTGGTGTTATTCCGCCTAAAATATAGTACCCGTTTTATCCGCTTAGAAAATTGACAGTTTTAATTTTGTGTAACTATACTTTGAACGTGTAACTACTGACATAGCCCTATTTAAATAGGGGAAACTTGGAAGAGATCCGTGGCTCCTACATTTGGCCCCAAGGGACTATACTGTAGAGTCAAAATGCTAACACCGTCTTTGGTCGTTTCATGGGATAGACGCCACGCACAAAGACGAGGCAGGCAAGCATCGCCTCATCTAACCCCAGGTTAGAACACATTACATGCGGTGAATAATTCACCGCATGTAAAAGCGGTGAATTATTCCTTTAATGGTCTGGCTCCCACCGTAATGTGTCAGTTACATCAATGAAGGTGTGAGGACTATAGAGCTGGAGTCAGTGGGACCTGCAGAGTGAAGAGGTGTAGAGCTGCTCTGGGTCAGTCTGCATTCTCAGTGAAAGGTTCACAATTATGGAACTCTTCACCACTGGAGCTAAAATCTCAATCAGACGTGAGACTTCTCTCATTAAAGCTGAGGCTAAAGCAGTGTGAGCACTGACCTGGATACATGGACTTGGGATGTGGAGTGGCCAGACATTACTACGTCTTCTTTCTTTCTTTGTATTGTTGTATCATGTCTTTACTAGCCTGTTTTCCATACTTTCAAACTTTTGTACTTTTTACAAACTACTTGAAAAGCCTAGCCAGGGACGAGGGCTACAGATGAAGCCTTATGTACATAACATTGGTTACTATTGGTGGCAATGTTTTAATGTACAGTCTCAGTCCGTGTCAAATAAACAAATAAATACAATAAAACCATGGCCATTTGAAGATGAAATTGAACTGATGTGAGGTGGCATCTCAGATAGTGTCGGAAATAAAGTAGTACATACATAAAATACTGCAATCCGAAGTATACAGTCTTTACCTGTTTTCAGATCTTTACTAAAAACGCACCTCTTTTCACTGGCGTTTAATGTGTAATGATGTATTTGTTTCATGTTCTTGTTGAGCTTGTTTTACTGTATATTTACATGTGTGTACGGCACTTTGGCCAACTGTACAGTTTTTAAAGTGCTTTATCAATAAAGTTGGTATGGTATGGTATACATTTCATTTCTTCGTCGAGAAACTACCAATGGATTTGCTCCGTTTGTTGCCTGCCCAGCCAGAATACATACAGTAATTGGACACAATCATTCCCTATGTCTTACTAAAGTCTAAATGGTTTTGTTAAAAGTTTCTAGTGCTCATTTACTTTTGCCAAACAAGTAATTATTTGACACACTGTTCTCGCCAACTCCCTCTTTATATAATGTTCTTCAATTTAAGACGTTAATTAATCTGAATGCCACGCTGTGCATTTGTTTTTTACTTTCGCTGCACTGTTTTGCCCTCTGCAACAAAATCTTGCTAACTCCCCAAAGCAACATTTTCTCGACTAATGGAGGTAGCAAGAACAAATAGCTAGGTTGGACTAATTACTGCAGGAACCCAGCCAAAATACCTCACTCTGCGTCTGCCGCTCTGCCACACAAGTGCTACGCGGACGCTTTCCTTCCTTGCATTTATTCTCCGCCCCGCCCCGCTGGGACTCGACCACGGGGAGGGTCGTAGCGCGCCAGGGTTTACAAGACTAATGGGCGACATCTGCCACCACGCCTCTCCGGACGTATTACCTGAAACTCCCAGCAATGACCTCACGGAGAGCGCCACTAAAGCAGCCGCCCCGGTGACCTGAAGCGGCGTCCGGGGAGATGACCTTCTCGTTACATCCATGATCACCCCCCAGAGCCCGGGAACCGCAGTGACATTATACAGCTCTGTGTGTTACCCCCCCACCGCGGGTTTCCCTTGGACATGCCTCTGCATTGTTGTTTGAGTTCAGAACAGGACAAGGAAAATCATATATAGCCTAACATACAGTAGAAGGCGTTTCGACAATTCATCAAACCAACTTCAAAAAATTGATGTAGCTCTCACATTTACAGATCAGATTTGGGGCTCTAATGCTGAACTACAAACAATTTCAAATGGTAAATTAGGTGATACATGCAAACAAATAGCTACTGCAGTGGTCTCCCACCTTTTTTACCTTTTGCGTAACAAAAATGGCAGCGAGCTACTTATACTTCAAAGAAACACATGTAACTAGGCCTCTAGGACTGCAAAGATGATCATTTAACTCAATACAAGAAAATGACTGTGGTTTCTGCTTCATACTTTGCTATATTTGGAGATATTTTGCTCAGAACAACAAAAATGCATCTAAAATGTGACTCATCAAGTGCATGTAGAAATGTAGAAAGCCTTTGGCGAGCTACTTGGAAAGGGCTGGCGAGCTACTGGTAACTCCCGAGCTACTGGTTGGAGATGCCTGAGCTAGTGTATGTGGTATTTTCCAACATGGACTCACAATTTAGCACTTGCTTTTATAAACAAGCCCCAAGTGCATTCACACTTTATGTCAGGGTGCCCAATGTGCGGCCCAGGGGCCAAATGCGGCCCACAGGCTAATCTTGGTTGGACCTTAGGCTTCTTGCTGAGTTGGTATTTTTCTTTGCAAGTTTAATAATCCTAAATAGATAGATAGATTATAACCTTAGTAACTTACATTTTAGTGTGAAACAGAGCTGCTTTGAGCTTCCAAGCCTAAATGAAAGTGTGATTTCATGGTTAAAATCTCTGGTAATCATGTTCCACTGCATTGACCACTGTCTCTGGCCCCCAATGCCATGTGCACTTAAATATGTGGCCCCTGATTTAAAATGTTTGGACACCCCTGCTTCATGTGGTCTCTCCCTATAAAAAGTAATTTTGTATGAATATATATTTTCATGAATAAAAATCACTCCGTCAACCGACACATCATGTTTATATATAATCCTTTGTTTATACAGGTTTGTCCCTTGAGACTCAATGTCTCATTTACAAGAGTGACCTGTTTCAAAACATTAGAACCAGATCTTATGGACACATGGCCATATTCATGCATTGAGAAAGTAATCCCGAACATGTGTATTTAGGTTATAATTTCAAATTTACTGAGATTTGCAGCACTTTTGAAGTAAAATTGAGTAGTGAAGTGCTTTGTGACTGTCTGTGAAAGGCACTGAAAACTCTTTTTCTTCTTCTTCTAGCCCAACTTGCGTTCCTTATTTCATCCATTCATCCATAGTCTCATTGAGCTTGGCAAAAAACAAACAATTGTGAGTTGAAGTTCCCCATCTCTACTTAACGTGTGGTACCCTTCCAGTGTGCAAAGATTAGACGATTTCTCTCAAAATGTGTGCATCTTGGCAATAAGTTATCAAATATGATTATTATTGAAAAAAATAAATAAATTAAAAATGGGTCAGTTGGTTTTAAAATGACCGGATCCCAGAAATCCAGCTCCATAAATCCCACCAACCTTTATCTCAAAAGAGGATGGCGAAAACATTTTCAGTGGACCTTTACTAAATGTTGAAATTAGTATTTATTACGGCTGTGACTTGTCCTGGTGTTGAAGAATCACTGCCCTGCAAAGCCTCAAAGATATCAGGCTTACAAAATATACTGCATATTAGCCGCATGTGATTCTGCCGTGCCCATCTTTTCCATTATATGTTAGCATGTGTTTTTCTGTGTGTAGGACAAATGTTTTTGGCAGCAGGAGCGATGGCGCGAGGCTCTTGGACATGGTCATAAGGTGCCAGTGGTGGCCCCAGAGTTCCACCATCTGCGCGCCATTGCTTGTCATTAAGGTTTCTAATTCAGTGGCGTCTTGGGGATTAGCCAAACGAGGCCAGTAAATGTCATTACGTGATTCGTCCTGCTGAGCCGCCGTGACCATATTTACATATTTATACACCTTAATTGTCTTTGCCTGTGCGGAGATGACATTGAGCTCGCAATCACAGTGCGGCGGGAGAACGGGAAGAGGGACACGGACCGGGACAATGTGGTTATAAATGGTCAGTACTGTTTAGGATCATAATTAGGAGTGAGAAAATGCAAACTCGAAGTAGCTTTGAATTTCAACAATTACCATTGTAGCCAGTATTATCATGAACTTGGAAATGCTATGCTTAACTATATTTTTGTGCTGTTCCCAAGTTTCTCCAATCGCTGCTGTGTGTTTTTGCAACTACATCAAAGAAGTGGTACCAATGCTAATAAGCTCATACAGAATACTCAATAATGGGTTTTACTTGATCAAAGCAAGGAATTTATGCAAGCTGTGTGTAATTTGCAATCTCCAGCACTTTTAATAGTCACGAAACACTGGCAAATACTACGAGCAACTGCGCAAGTTACGAAGTTGACATAAAAAGATATAAATTGGAGAGACGAAACAACTACTTCATAGAGGGCTTTATTAACACCGCAGGGAAAGCTCTAGTGGCTGTGCATCTCCATCGCAAAGCCACCGATCAGTAATTTGAGGACAGTGAAGTTAAGACTTTAGCTAAAGAAAATAGATGGTTTGAGTGTGGGGTAAAAGAAGCAATATTTGTTAAAAAAGAGAATCCATCCATGCACTGGAATGGAGGTTTAATTTAGCACCCATTTACAACATATTTAGACTGGAACCATGTCTCTGTCACGCTAATGAGGTTGGGTCAGAGGCCAGAGCAGGGTCATAGAAAGGTGTGAACAGCCTTAAACAAAGCCCAGGGTAAGTCAATAGGAAGGTAACAAGCTGTAATTAGGTATGAATAAGATGTTATTCTTCAACCTTTACAACCAATAGAGGTGGGACTTAGAGGTTAACTCCGACTACTGGTTCTTCATAAAAGACCCATGAGCCTGTCAATTCTGCTCATTTCTTTGGATGAAGAACAAAACGTCCTCCAATTCAACTACAGGGCACAGATATAGACTGAAGAATCTTTGCCTACACTAAAAAGATATACAGTACATATAAAAAGCCAAGAATTTTCATGAAGATATGATAATCATTGCATTGTGCTTTTAGTTTGGAAGGACACTACTGTATGCTACGTTGTGATAAAATCTCCTTCAATGCTGAATCTGTTCGAATTCCATGTCACCAGAGTTAGTATTGCTTGGGGGAGATAACATCAACAATAGAGTAGCTAATTTTTGATGATGAAACGAACATGATGAAAATGCTGATACACATAGAATATACATGCGTTCAGCTGTTCTCCGCCTCAGGAGACTCCATGGCGGTTTCTCTTTAGTGCAGCCAGTGTACACAAGAATCCCCATCTCATATTAACACATCATGATGCAACTTGTAGTCAGACGAAAACCACCAAAAACTACTATATAGTCATGCCCTCAGCCAAACAGAAAAATGTTTTAAACGCATCTTTGACCTACAACTCTTACGCTGTGTAAAAGAAGTGTAAATAGCAATCACTGTGAATGCATTGACTGTAGCTTCCAAATTAGCATTTTAAGCTTATGCAACTCATTGCAAGCTCTCATTTAACATTAGTAATTAATGTGTGAATTGTTCATGATGAACATTCTATAAATATCACTATTTTTGAAGATTGTAGTTTAGGCAGATAATGGGAAACAGTGAGTAAAATAAGCCATATTCGTTAAAAAAGAGAATCCATCCACCGCAAAGGAGGATTTAGGTTTTATTTAGCACCTATTTACAAAAACATCCTTTAGACAGAAACCATCCCTCTGTCATGCTCATGAGTTTGGGCCAGTGACCAGGGCAGGGCCATAGATAAGTGTGAACAGCCTTAGAACAAAGCCCAGTGTAAGCCAATAGGAAGGTAACGAGCAGAGAGGTGGAACCAAGAGAGGTGAACTCCTCCTACTGGTTTCTTTATAAAAGACCCACAAGCGTGTCAACAGCGTACTTCACAGTTACTAAAAATAGGCCGTGACGTCACGTCGCAATGCATTCTGGGAAGTATCCTCAGACAAACAAGCGCGCATTTTGCATGGGGTGCCTATGGGTCTGAGTCGTTCCGATAGTCACAAAGTTGTAGTTTTGTCTCTTAAAGATGTTCCAACATGAAGGAACCAAGCACTGCTGTTGGGGCTGTGCAGTTGAACTCTAGATACCCAGATCGGATGTCGGAGGGGACATTTTTTATCACTTTTCCAAAGCCGGTTGAGGAAAAGGCTGCAGAACAGACTGGCATGCTGGCCCTTTAAGGGGCGGAGCCTAGCCCACAGCAGAGGCAGCAGCAACATGTTTGAGGACAGGGAAGAGACGACACTACGGAACCTGCTTGATGGAGAAAAAATGCACACACTTTGGCCAAGCATTAAAGAACAACAAAGTACCCTGACTCCTCATTTCATTGGAGTTCTAACACGACTCTCAACAGTGTTCTGACTTATCCAACTAGCAATAAACAGTCCCTCATTTTCACCAGGTATGATCTGCCACAATATGGCACAGCTGGTGTTTGTTTGTCTGACTGCGTGATGTCAATTGTAAAGTGGGCTATTCGGCTCAGTACTGACAAAGTTCTTGGGATGAAGAAAGACACATCAATCTTTGCCTACCTTGGTCCAAATTGTGTAACAGGTTGGAATTTTCTCATTACAAGTAACAGGTATCACAAGGTCTGGTCAAGAAAAAGAAAAAAAAGTTTAAACTCATCACTCATTTTACCTTTCCTTTTCTTGCAATGCTCTTTAACGAAGGACATCAGTAATCTCCGGTTTTCGTGAGGCAAAAGGAAGGATCTAACATTTTTAATAAACAGTGACAGTTGCCAGAACATTGTGCGCATACAGTATGTGTCACTGCATGAAAAAAAACGGTCCTCAGCTGTGATATTAATTTTGCTTGAAAAACATTCCCTGCTGTCCACAATTTAACACAACTCTATGTTCAAAAAGTGACAAGTAAAACAAAGTCCAGGCTGATTTTTGACGTGAGTGTACTTCCCACAGTCGCTCACAAAAGGAGCATTTGTCCTGTGGATTTCCGTCAGCCTCTGTCATTCACCCTTTCCCCATGCTCTGATTGAATCCTGCATGTCCTTTCAGTTTGTAGAGAGCAATGCACCATACACAGTGACAGCCATCTGTGGCATATTACAGCATGTTGTACACAAAAAAATATACAAGAAGTTAAACTTGTTGGCCTCAAAATGTTGGTCTACATTACAAGATCTAATGGCTGTTTCAATTGATATAGTATTTCCCCCTAAACTAAATCTTCAATGCAACATGTAATCATTCTCTTTTGTGTTCAGAAACCTTGAACATTTTAATGAGAACAATCATTAACCTGGACTTCAGTTTAAAAAAAAAAAAAATCACATAATTAAAACATTTCCCCGGGACTTGTGAAAGCGCACCTGTACAGCACCACAAAGACATCGTGGGCCTGTTATTCTGTTTTGAACGCGGGAACAAAAGTTTGATTTGCATGGCCTCCGCTGCTCATCTGATCCCATTGAAGTCTTAAAAATGCCTCCAAATATCCCACTGACACCACCATCTCTCTGAAGCAGAGACTGTTTGTTTGTGTGAGCCAAACTGTCCCGCAGCGCTTCTCTGCCCACATCAACTCGTCTGTCCTTCACATTATATTATCACATATACTGAACTGCATTATTTTTGGGTATCTATTCTGTGTATGGATGCCTACATTGGCAATAACCTCGTCTTTTATGTCAATGATGTTATTATGTGGAGATAGGTCCTCTTCCGACTGGAGCCATCTGTTAAGTTGGATTTGTGTAGGTTCTCAATTGTACAGGAGTTACCCATTGTAAAAGGCTCTCTATTTCAGCATCTGTACTCTACGTTTAAAAGAACTGGACGTTTCCCTCCTTATCCCAAGAGTTTCGTCAACAGACTGATCGAGCAGGTGGCCCTAATATCAATTAGGGGGAGGAGCTACCCATATTGGTTCCACCCCTCTCTGTACCATTCAATCTCAAGGCTACTTAAACCATTGTTTTTTTTTTTTTTTTTTTACATTTAACCTAAAGTCTACTCTCAACTTGCTCTATCTGATCTTTTACGCCTTAAAACCAACATGAGTTGTTTCTCTATGTAAAAGTAGCCTTTTAGATCAGATAGAGAAGTTAAGAGTAGATTTTAGGTTAAATGTAAAAAAAAAAAAAATCGGATTAAAAGTAGTTTATGAGAGAGGGTAGTGCTGCTGTGGGTTGAAGTTTGTCACAAAGTCAGGTGCTCTTCAAGGATCCGTACGAGACAATAAAACCTCTTGATACAGTATGTACAAACAGAAAGGGGTCCGAGGCACTGCTGACTTAAAAGTCCTTTATTAAATATTACAGACCCTGACGTCTGCGCTGACGAAGACCTAGTACAGGTTGAAACGCGTTGGTAGGATATCCCAGTAATATTTAATAAAGGACTTTTAAGTCGGCAGTGCCTCGGACCCCTTTCTGTTTGTACAGGATTAAAAGTAGTTTTGAGATTGAATGGTACAGAGAGGGGTGGGACCAATATGGGTAGCTCCTCCCCCTAATTGATATTAGGACTGCCAGGTTGACTCCATCAGTCTGCTGACGAAGCTCTTGCTAAAGAGCAAAACGTCCAGTTCTTCTAAGCATAGAGTACAGATGCTGAAATAGACAGCCTTTTTCTACAAAGATAAATCGGAGTTCTTGCCCAAGTCAGAATAAATAAAGCAAAGTTCAAGTTGCTGATTGTTGAGTTGACTGTGAGCTGAACACAAATAGCAAAGAGAGACATTGGGATATTATTTTTCAAACTTAATGTCCACAAGTCTGTGAATCAGTCATCAATTTCCAACATATGTGTTCCAATCATCCTGGAATTGTTTATCATAGTAGAGGTTCTCACATGTTGTTGACCAAGCTAATTTGATTGAGTTGAGGACATTTCATGGACATTTGACGCTTCTTCTTCTTCTCCCTCTTGTAGTCAAATATATGACTTCTAACACACACGCTAGAGGCTTAGAATTGACACTTTTAGTCAATGGTTCCCTCGGTCTGCAATAAGGGTTTCAACTTATAGACACAAGTCCTTGTTCTTTCCAAGTTGTGGATATTATGATTTATACATGTACGATTTGACTGAAAACCACGTTGACTTGATCAGCTGATTAGTTATAAAAATGAAAACCAAAGTCAAGCTGTGGTTTTTGATCTATGCACTCCCCTGTCCTCATGGACCCTCAAAAGTTCAGAGCAATTTCTGGCAGCTGCACCGGGGTTGTTAACACTTTGATTGGAGCGAGTGTTGGGAAGTGTTGATACGAGCCTTAAATAGCTGCAAATAGGTAGTTGCGGCTCTTGTGAAGATGTTCCCCAGGTGCCTTTCTAAATAAAACGCTGCCTTTTGCTTGCAGTGAGCGTATAACTCCCCTCACTGTATATGGCAGCGGCTTGATGAATGCTTCTCGTGGCTCTGACTTAACCAAGTTCATATTGAAACGTTCCCCGGAGCATTGCCATCAATCAATGCCTCACCCAGGAGCTGTCAAGCCATTTGTGTCTGCCTTCATCTGCCTCTTTCTTGTGCTGTTTTGCACCACAACCAATGCAATATCCGGCCCACCTCATTTGCTCCCATTACAGTTCACACCGGTGCTTACGTGTTTCCATTTCGACTCCCTTGGGCTGTAGAATCAGCAGGAGCTATTTTAGTTATGTAAGATATAATGCTTCATATTGGTGATTTATTGTCATCAGCTTTCTGCTCCCAGCGGGTGCTAAATATTTGAGATTTGAGTTCAAGTTTAAGATTAAAAAAAAAAAAGTCAATGTCAAAGAAGTGTCACTTGAAGAAAGTATAAAAATGTGTCTTTACCTTATCACTTAGCTGTAACTTTTTACTCTTTTAAAAAACTTTGTTTTATTCATCATGCTGAGATCACCAGTGCATAAGAAGAACCTGTCAGCTAAGACGATTTATACAAACGCACAAGATAGAAGATGGCTCTGCACATTGCAGCATTTTATGAATGAATGAATAATCTTTATTGTCATTGCAACAAGTACAACGAAAATGTTGTAGTCCAGTTGGTCTCTTCCAAAAAATGTCAATAAATGTTAAAAGGCAATTAATCCTTTAAAATGACACACAACATGACACACTCATCAGTTACATTCGGCCTGTGGTCGGTCACATGTGACAACATTCAGTGGCAACTGCACTTGTCCTGGTCTTAATGGACCTGTGCCTACTCCTTGAAGGTAGTAATTGGAAGAGGGAGTGTCCTGGATGTGAGGGGTCCCTGATGATGGTTTGGGCCTTCTTGAGGCAACGTGAGCTGTATAGCTCTGTCAGAGAGAGGAGAGGGCAGCCAGTGATCTTCTGAGCAGTGTTAATGATCTTCTGAAGCACTTTCCTCTGAGGCCCCTCCAGAGTATAGCCATGGGTTCATTTGCATCCGTTGTCCGACACTCGCACTCTCAAACACACTCTCATTCATCCTGGCCTATTGCACATGTTTTGTGGTAGAGGAAACCGGAG
>OMNZ01070845.1:4994-17709 GCA_900303255.1 Lesueurigobius sanzi | reverse complement strand
TCATTCCACATCAGGTTTGTCTTGTCACGGCAAATACAATAATTTATGATGTATCCTTCATTGAAAAAAGAGCTTTGCTTGACATCACATTTTGGATATAGCTGCTAAGGGCTTCATTTGACAAATTACAGGATTATGAGCTCTTCACACAAAAGAAACACAAAAACATTAACAGCAAAATATATAGAAAATACATAAAGACAGATTATAGGCTCTGATAAGTCTTTTTAAACATCTCAACAGAATCCAGGGAACGCATGGACAGAGGAAGACCATTCCAGAGACGGGGAGCCACCGCTTTAAAGGATCTATCTCCCCGGGTTTTGTAGCAGGTCCGAGGAGCCATCAGCAGGTTCGGACCTGAAGACCTCAGACTACGAGCTGAGGTGCAGGGCTGGACCAGGCCAGATAATGTATGTATTCTGGAGCCTGTCCATGAAGGGCTCTGAAAGTCAGGACCAGGATTTTAAAGTTGATTCTGAAAGCGACAAGGAGCCAGTGGAGGGCCTTGAGAACAACCACAGAAATGCAACGACTTCCTCAAGGTTTTGGCCAAGTCTTCAACAAACTTGTTCTCATCCTGTTCAAAATGAAACTGAGTGAGATGGCTCCGATGGACAATACAGAGATGGGTGTCGATGTTTTTAGATGATGTACAGTTGCTAATTAGAAGTTGTTTTAGAAGAAACAGGACTTGGTGGCAAGAGCGTTTGCCACTGAAGAAATGAAGACTCCAGTTTTGGGGTCTTTGAGTTTTAAAGTCTTCACCAAACTTGTTCTGATCCTGTTCAAAATTAAACTCTCCATTGAAATTTCACACACATTATTTTAACTTATACTACAAAAAATGCCACAAAAGGTATAGTTTTAAAAGCCCAAATAATAATTGCAATAAAGTAAATAAAATCCTAAATAACCATTGAATCCAAAACATATACTTGCTGTCCCATGTGTGAATTGTTGCTGCTAAAATGAGACCCAGTTGTCCCCTATAAGGCCCCTATAGTGGAAACGGCTCCTCCTGATGTTATGGATATTTCTTTCATTTCGATATCTTTGGCCGGAGTGCGCCCACATGTCTCGAAGCATCTCTGATTCAAAAAGGATATGCTGAATATTTGAAAGCGCTCTCGGAGTAGTCCAATAAAAGACCAGGATGAGGAAGAATTTCCGATTACAGTGATTGAGGATGATCGCTAAAAGGCATCCGTCCAACTTTCCAGGGCAGTCATTTTGTGGAGCTCGCGTCACGGAGCGCTCTGCTGATAATATTAGTTTGTGTCAGTCATTGGGAAGTAGCTGAGAGTGGCGTCTTGTCAAAGGAAGATTTGCTTCCTCCGTAGAGCGACTGCAGCCATCGCACTGCGCCACAGCTGTCTGCCGGGATCAGAAATGATGAGTCGCAAAGTCTCTCTGAACAAAAGACCAGGTTTGTTGTCAGTGAGAGAAGTTAAAAGTTAATGACTTTATAACTTTCTGATGGAGACAGAGAGATAAAGGCAATTTGAACTGTAGGCCACGCAGTTAAAGTTTCAGAAATGCATGAGAGAATAAGTTATTTCATGTTTATATTCTTTATACAGGGGAGTCTGGGGGCAATGGTTTCACGAGGGATCATTTTTGAAAGACTTAGGTTGTGAAAAATCTGTTGTGAGGCATTTTCATCCTTCATTAATTAATATCTCATTATATACCCATTATTATGTATGTAAGGACACAGATTACATCTAAATACATTATGGGAGCGGAATCATGGAACATGCATTTGGAAAATACATTGGGTTAAAACTTGTGTGTAAAACTCTTAAAAGATGATGATGGCTTGGTATTCAATCTTTCAAAATGAAAAACAGCCTTCAAAATGTTGTGTCAGAACTCAAAACATTTTGCCATTGACACATACATTTCAGTTAATGACTCTGTCTGGGGGTCTCGTCCACCTCACGAGCTCTGGTTCCAGAAGAGTCTAAATAATAAAAAATAAAATAATAACAATCACTTTAATGAATTCATCTGAAACACAAAGAACCAAAAAGTTGTGAAAGCAGTTTGTCATATTTTGAAGTATTTCAAAAATTGTGTCATTCAAGAAAAGAAAAAAAATCTCCATATGGTCAATAGATGCCACAGCTGATTGGACTCCATCCAATTTTTAATATATCAACACTGCAAAAAGTAATCTAGATTAAGTTAAAATGTCTTTAAATAGGTTTGCCCTGAATAACTCATTTCAAGAAATCAGCCAGTGGGGTTATGTTTTTTCACACGGGCATTAAGAAAAACAAAGTGTGCAATGAAATTTCTTGGTTTTCCAGGGCAAATGTACTTATTACAAGAAAATGTTACTTTCTAGATTACGTTTTGCAGTGAAAATTAATATTTGGGCCTTTTTTTATGCCTAGTTTTCAAGATGAGCGAGTAGTTGAGCTCTAGAAGTCGTCCCCTTAGAATTGGGTTCTATTCTGCTAATAGTACTATTAATATTACTAGTTACTATATGGTTTATAATGGAATTGGACAAAAGAATTTCATAAATATGTGTCATTATGTGTATGTCATATAGTCCCCTTAGAATTGTAAGGTTCTATCTGACATTTTTGTTGAAATTGAGTTCACATACAGTATTCTTGTTTCTGGACCCATTCTGTGCCCTTCACCAGGGCAGAGGTATAGGCTTCCATGTGCCAAGAAAAACCTGTACAGGAATTCTTTTGTGCCCTGTGCGGGCAGGGAGCTGAATAAGCTGTATGTCGCTCAGTCTGTTCCACTCCTCTTCTGTTGAAGAGGATAATCCGCTGTTGTGCCTGCAATGAACTGATTTTATTATTTTTTTTAATTTATTGACTTGTGTACTGTATTGTGTGACTGGGATGTAGCAAGCCAAAGACACATTTCTGCCATGCATTGCGCTTGGTAGACAATAACGTTTTTTTCTATTCTATACTATATTGAAACTTTGTAGATTTTGGTTCAGTTTTTAGTTTTTTATTAGCAAATGCACATTACATATTTCCATTTAGTTTCATGAGTGGTTAAAACTTTAAATGAAAAAAGCATGAAGCAGCGCTAAATGCCATGGAAATGAAGATGCTGCGGTGGATGTTAGGGCTGACAAGACTTGACCATGTCACCAACGAAGAAGTACACAGAATACTTCAGTCGCACCCATCCAGGAGAAGATGCGGGAAGCCTGATTGTGCTGGTTTGGACACATGTTTAGAAGTGCTGAAGAATCAGTGGTAAAGCCATGACATTACCCAGAGGGCGGCCCAAGAAGCACTGGATACATGGCATCAAAGAAAATATGCAAGTCACCACAGAGGATGCCTTGGATCGACCAAAATGGAGAGCAGCGAGGCAAACAGCGGACCGTACCATGCGGGAAAAACACTAGGACGAAGAAGAGAGGTTCTGAGATATTTAGATTTAAAGTTTTAACCAAACTGGGAATGTCTCAGAATGCAGATATAACCTTAAAGGAACAGGCCACCGTTTTTCCATACTGTGATATGTTGTTACCTGAGCTTAGACGAGTTGATGCGCACCTGTCTGGTCTTCAGTCACACTACCCTCTTTGGTCTGCCCAAACAGACCAAAGATGTTGTTAGCATCTTAGCATATTCCTATGGATCCAAATAGGGGTTGGATCCATAGGAGAGGCTAAAAGCTAACAACATTTGTATGCATCAACTCGTCTAATGATCAAATGTCAATTAAAAGGGGGTCGGTGGGGCACCAACAGGCTTGAGCTTCTGCCTACTCCTTTTGGGCATCATATTTTCTCTGTTTATTCATGTATTTGCTTTATTCTGCTTACCATGCTGAACTTGGTGAAACTCAGATGAATGAACCTCTGTGGGCACTTCCTGGTTAAATACTGTACATAAATGAAACCCACATTATCAGGAAACTTTCACTGAAGCTGTCTAAACTCCCTGTTGAAGCATTATGTCATCAGCTGAAGAAGCTTCTGTCTGTAGCCTTTAAATCAGCGTCTCATTTGTATCAGCCCAGTGATTCTGCCAATACCCTGCCTCGGTGTGGTTCTATGAGCCCATTATGTGCTGTTGTTGCTGTTCACAAAGACATGAGCAGTGTTTTTTATGCATTACCATTTCAGACAAAACACGACGGCACTGCAAAATCATCTCTGCACTCTCACACACAACAGATTTTAAAGCCAGGGCACTTACGGTACCAGATGACGCTAATCGGCCGCGGACCCATTACCCGCTTTGTGGCCATAAAAACCTTGGTAATGAGTGCAAGGCTGCAATATTATCCAACACACTCTGGACAAATCCGTGTGTGTGCAATAGAGTTTTCAATGTTTTCAATGTGCAAGGCCGACCCACAATAGGTTGGGTTCACGTGACATCACAACATTCTAGGTGGTAGGAGGTGGATGGCAGCTGAAAATTCCATGGCGGTAACTTTGGTAACTATCTAAAGGCAGATTTCTAGCCTTACCCCCGGCTCACACTGATTTCTGTGCGGGTTCGCTCCTGATCCAGTCCGGGTTTTCCGCAAACTGCTGCTCACATCGAGTACATTTGTCTACGTTGCACAGTGCGGTGCGGAGCTGCCTCAAGCCCACGAGATCACAGGGTTTCACGCGATAGCAACTATGGGAAAAAGTAGGAAACCCCTAAAAAAAAACATATCAAACTCACCATTCATTGTCAGAAGTCCAGCTAGCCTACTCCATTCCTCCTTTCTGCTGCTGCTTTAGAAATCCTTAATATCCAAATATAGCAATATATTCCCTCTTCCAGGATGAAACTGTTGTCCTTGAGCACAAATATCCCATGTAAAAACTCCTTTGTGATCCTCTTTAGCTCCTCCATGACCACGTGTGTCTTGTTTTTTTTTTCTTTTCAATAGTCACCAAGTTAGCAAGAGTTTGTAGCTGATTTTGTTCCGAAATTTGCTGGATCTTTTTTCCTTGTGGTGCCTGTCTTTCAATGTGCCTCATAATATTCTGGTTATCTTGATCAGGTGCTGCCTTGGCGTCGGCGCCGTCCACCAAAAATAGACTCCTTACAGATTCTACCACGCAGAGCTACTGTGAATGCACAGCATTGATTTTAATGACTTTTTAAGTCTTGCGGAGGCCGAACCGGACCCTCAAGGACGTACTCAGGATGCACTGTCATCATTTTCCTAAAATTAAATGCTGCAAACAAGTCAAAGGGCTTTTGAAAAAGTTAATTCTTAGTTTAAACTGTTTTTAGCTTTCTTTTAGTAAGACAGGTAGTTTTGTTTAGCTGCATGACTAGTTTCTACTACTTCCTGTAGCCGTCGTCAGAAGCGCGTCACGTGATGGTGAAGTGACCTGCAATAAAACATATGTGGGGGAGACAGGGAGACCATTCAACATATGGAAGGGGCACCTGATGGAGTATGAAAAGAAGACAGCCAACAGACAAACAAGAGTGAACAGTGAACGAACAAGCACTACAGGAAAACCTCAAATCAGCCACATCCGATCACTGCAAGAGGGAGAACCGCATTATGGACTGGGACAATGTCAGGGTCATCTGTGCTGAAAGTAACAAGTACCAGCGCTGGATCAGAGGCAACATCGAGATCAGGAAACTTGCACCAACATCTATGAACCGGGACGACGGAGCGTACACCCTTCCTCACACCTGGGACGCGGCCCTGGAGAAGGCGTCAGCCATTCGGGGGCGCAAGCTTCCCCTGCTGACTGCAACATCCATGTAAGCAGCGTTGGACACATCACGTTACCATCACTTGATGCTTCTGACGAAGGCTTAAGGAAGTAGCCAAAACTAGTCAAGCAGGTAAACAAACCTCCTGTCTTACTAAAACAATGCTAACATCTCATTATGATCATCAGCCAGTAATTTTTTATGATTAATCGATTAATCGGTTGGCGCCAAAAGGTGCATGGAAAGTGTAATTTTTTAAAAACTTTTTGCCACAGCTAAAGTGACGCCGTTTGAGGACGTATTGATAGAGTAAAAATATACAGTAGGTAATGTCTGTAGGATGCTCTTTGCACAAGTTTTATGTGTCATTTGAAAGCTAAGAACCTCTAAAATTCAGTCTGGGATTGTGAAAGAAAGAGTGAGAGAATCCTCTTTCTGCTCTGATTAGATTATGGTCCGAGATACAGTATATCTCATCTTTGGAACAATCAGAGCTAAAATATTTGCAAAAAAAAAAAAAAACTTCAGACCACATAGTCATTTCACAAAAAAATACAAAATTCTTGCTCTGTCTGAGTCTGTATTTCCCAGAAACGATTAATCGAATAGTTGATTCAGCTCTAAATGACTGATGTGCAGATTCTGTGCAAATGCCTTCAATATACTGGGGCTAAAATGGATTTCACTTCAGTATGACTTAAAAACCACGGGAAGAGCCCCTTTAATATTATTTACAGTAAAACCTAAAAACGAATGCATGTATCCCAAGTATTTAAAAAGTAAGTTTTACCTCGGGTGCTGTGGAGAGAGCGTGCCATGAGCTGAATGATGAGTGTCACCATCACAAATACAGTGGCAGAGCTGGAGCTGAGAAGCAGTCATTCGTGCTGAAGTTATGCATCGAGTGAACCGCTCCGTAAGTGAAATACGACAAGTAATGAAGTCGAGCCAAACGTCTCGTCAAATTAAGCCATCCATTCAGTAGTTTTAGCATTTTTTCCCCCACTGCTTACAATATTTCTTCATTCACAATTGCTAAGTAGTTTAAAAGACGCAGACATGATAAAAAGTTTGCTCTGTAAATCCTTGTCAACGTGATTGGTTTTCTGTTACAAGATGAGGAGTGGGGAAAAAAACGCGCGAGAGCCATCAGCCGTCAGCGTGCCAGAAAACACAAATAAAAGTAATTAAAGCCAGCAACATCATCAATCTCCCAAACAGTGCGTGTGGCAGTTTGGTCTGCGCTGAGAATTAACACTGGCCTCCATCCAAAGAGAGATGTTCACTCCACACGGCTGCGATCAAGGGGCTTCTGCTAATGATGACATGTCACAATGTTAGTGGTTCTTCATCTGTTGGTGAAGGAAGTTCCTGTTTCAGTCCTGTTTAAAGCAATGATATTATGTTGTTACAGGTACAGTATATGGTGACAATTTCTAGCACATCGTTATCACTATCTCGCATTTTATTGGTTAGAAAATACAGTATATACTAATCTAAAACGGCTTCTTCAATATTTTCCTTGTACAAATGATCTCTAAACAAATCTCCATTGTCTCCATCGAGCAAGTTGTCTGGTATATTTGCCTCTCGGTGCTTTGCGAAGGAAGGACATGTGGAATGTGCCACAAGGACCAGAGGTCAGGAGATGTCCCACAGAAGCTACACCAGCTGCTACGGAAGATTCAAAGATGACTCAAGAGAGCACGAATGGCTCAAAACACAACAGTATGTTTTTGTTAGGGCTGCAGTGTACCTGTGAGAACCTGCCGATACGATACATGCCTCGATACAGAGCCTTCTCAATACAATTTGACACAGTTCGATACGATTGAATAACAAAACATGGATATAATGCTCATTACTTAATCGTGGACATATCCACTTACTCAAAAAACTGGACTCAGCGTATTACATTTAATTTACTGAAGAATAAAGAACATAAAGTACATTTTGGTTAAATGCTTGCAATAAAGTTTACATACCATTTTAATCTTTTGGCCATTTTTCAAAGAACATGAATGATAACACAAAAATCTTTTTTTCCACTAATGGTTAGTGGTTGTGCGAAGCCATTTATTGTCAAAGAACTGAGTTTACTCTTTATAATCATAATGAAACAGAAACTACTCAAATGTCCCTGATCTAATGTTTACATGACCTTCAACCACTGCCAGGAAAACTGTTCAGGAAAACCTCACTTCAGCTGAAATACAGGACTCTCTGACAAAATTGGACTCTCTGAAAAAAAGTATGTTTGTTTCAAGATGCCCAATATGTAAACTTTTGATCAGGGACATTTGGCTGTATAGACCCATTCACTGTTAGTAAACACAGGCGATTGTCAAGCTACGCAGGTTCATTATCAGCTAAAGATCGCGGAGCTTACTTTAAAAAGCTCACTTTAACGAATGGCAAGCGGCTCCCAGATCCCTGTACAATTACTGAATGGGAGGATGATGTTAGAAAACTTAAGTCCATGTTGACTATTTCGGTTCGAACAGCCGTATACACAACAACCTGACATTTTGATGCCCATAGTTAAGCTTATCTTACCGTTCTGCTTCCTCGCCTCGTGTAAACAGTGCTGGGTACACAGTCCGACACGGTATTTCTATTGCCACGATGCGCACACAGCTTCTTGATGACGTAGGCTGTGATTGGGTTTATAGTTTCTGTCTTTGAAAAGTGTAAACAAACAGGTTTTTTTGGATTTTTGACAAAAAATGGCTTCACGCAACCACTAACCATGACTGGAAAAAGGGTTATTGTGTTGTCATTCATATTCTATGAAATGCATAATTTTACATACCTTGAGGACTGTATTGATTCCATAATAATAATTAATATCATTTTGATTCTAAAAATCATATAAATATGAGGCTGCTTTTATTATCTTTAATTGAAATCTAGAGAATACTTTATTGATCTCGCAGAGAAAAATATGATCAAAAACTCTTTAAAAAGTAATGTTAGTTTTTTGTTTTCTTACCTTAGACCTTTCTTTCTTACCTTAGACGCGCTTTAGTTTTGTTCAGTTTTTGTGTTTTAATGGAATATTTGACATTTTATCATAATGTGTAATAAAAAGTAAATTTCCCTGTTTCTTTTTTCATTTTTTCAACACCAAATGAAATATTATTCCTCCGGTGTATGACTTCCCTCACTGTATTTGGAATTGTTACTCAATAATCCTCTTACAAAGACATAAGAAATGTAATCATTTACAGCCACACGGGGAGCATCGGTGGTAAACTTCAGGCCTGGCCCCGCTCCAGAGACAGTGATTGGAAACTCCAGCCGCAGATGCATGTCTCACCGCGGCCGAGGAGCTTTATGATCAAATTATTGTGCAGCGTTTGATGAAATGAGAGGCACATATCAGCCGGGTGTGAAGGGATTAGGCGGAGAGCAGGGACATACGCGCCGCTCCTGTCCTGAATATTGATGTTCAAGTGCATTAAGAGATGTTCTCCGTGTAATCCCATCGATTAGGCATCTCTCCGTTTGCCGCAGCGCTGCACATCACACAGCTGTACACACAAAGGAAGGCGCCCGACGTGTGACTGTGGCATGTGGAGGTCGTATCTATCACGTTTGTGTTGACTCGGGTGCAAAACCGTGTCCTTTATGCTCTTTTTAAAGGAGACATGTCATGCTAAATCGACTTTTTGAAGCTTTTAACCATGTCATGCCCCCTCCTGATCTATTTGATGTTTTATTTTTAGTACTTGCCTGTTCCTTTTTGTTCCAATTTACTTCCTGCCCTCCTGCTTCCCGCCTCTCTGATTGTCTGCTTCTCCCTAATATGGTCCACCTGCGTCAGATTTTTTTCCTTTGTTCTCTGTCAGATTGTTTTTGTTTCCGCGTTAGATGGTAGCTCTGTGAACTATCTTGAGTTTTTTTTTTTGGTAATAAACGCTGATTTATTCGCCTCCTGTGGTTTCTCTGCAACTAAAGCTGGACACACACTGCAGGATTTAAAATCTTTGGAGATTTAAAATCTGGCACAGACCACACACACTTAAGGACAGACATACACACACATGAGGAGTCCCACCACAGATCATGCCATGAAAGAAAGTTTTATTGAGCCACACCTCCTCAGACTCAGAAAGACTGAAAAATCGGGCTAAAAATCCTCTAGTGTGTGGCCAGCTTTAGTCTCTTGTCAAACAGGCCCTGTTATAATGTTCCCTCATCAAACACAAACCTGGAACAGTATTTCACTTCATTCGCGCAGTTTTGAATCAGTCCTGTTTGCGTTGGTCCTCTCGTGTTGACTTCTGCTGCGCTTGGTTTTCTACTTCCTGGAACAACGTCTACGTCATTGTTCAAACCCCCAAAACTGTCCTCATATTGGATCAGTTCTGTTCTGTCTCATAGCATGGACACAGAAAGTCTGTCGCGCTTCAGCCACATGTTTAAATCAAAGCTAATTGTTTATTTTTACAAAGCGATTTCAACCTGTTGCCTGTAGGGGGCGCTCCAGGCCAAATCCTCATCAGCCCTGACACATACTATAATGAGCACTGTGTCATCTTCACAGAGGCATTATTTTAATTTATAAAATGTAAAATATCAAAGCACAGACATCTTAATGAAAGATTTAAGCCTGTTTTTAAGATTTAAGCAGGATATGTCCACTTTGCAGGTGAATTGACTCATATCAATATGAAACTTTTGCTGTATTTTACTGGCATAAATATGAGAATAAAATGTAAGTTTTTTATCATGTTATGTTTTCGTATAAGACAATGCATTTTATGTGTAAAAATGGCTAAAATTGCCTATATATTCAACAACAAAATCTATATAAAGGATAAATGGATAGAGCAAGGTTGAAATGTATGGTTTTATTTTGTTGATATATTAGTTACAAGTTGTTCAGAAGGGATTTTAGATATCTTGTTTTTGAATAAACTGGTTATTTGAGAATTTGCAGGGCTTGGAAGTAATTACTGAAAAATTCTTCTGAACAAACCTTCAAAAAGGTCAAAAAGTGGCCTTTGAAGTTACAATTTTCTGCATAAATCTGTGGAGAAACGTGGGATCGGTGCAATAATTAAACAGCTTATTCTGAATATTTGGCAATTTAGTGAAAGTTTACATGTTAAGAGATTGGCCCAAAACCTGGAAAATCAACAAAAATGTGGTTTGCCTGTAGTGTCTCCTCTTTAATCTGGTTACTCTGCATACAAAGGAAGAAAAGTATCAGAAAAGGTCAGCTAAAGCAACACTTCCAGCTGTGTGGGAGCTGTAAATAAAGGTACAATTTAATTTTAGTGATGGGACATGGGATCTGTTCATGTAAAAGAACCGATAAAAAGACTAAAATCATACAAAGTTACAATACGACTGGGTTTCCGTGAAATATATTATGTAAAAATGATGTATAAAGACAAGCTACTGCATAAAGCTTCCTCTCGTCTCACTTACTTTGTTGCCATACTGTTTATTGTGTTAGATAAGGTCTCGCTTTGTAAAACTTAATTAAAAACAGGAAGAAAAAGATCAGTCTCTTTTTCAAAATTAGATCTGATGCGCAACTCAAAAGAAAAGATTGGGGCATGAACGTCACATCACCACCATTTTTGCAACAAAACACACACACACACACACACACACACACACACACACACACACACACACAAAACGAGTGAATCTATCATTGAGAAATAATGTTCTTTTAAGCTATTTTATCTTGTTTTGATCACACTGTGCATTCTGTAATTGACCAAACCCTTGCCTCCAGTCCTGTCCATTCTTCGAAGTCGCCAAGCTTCTAAACACTTTCATTGTGTGCCACTAACTGTTCAGTCTGCACAAGGCTATACCTTTCTACATGGCCCCTATAGCGCCACCCATGATTATAAGATGAAGTGTTTTCTATCGATGTAATGAAAGCGTAGTGCGAAAATGATATCTGCTGTGGTGCTGGTTGAGGCATTATCAGTTTATGCCACATAGAAACACTGTCCTTGTGCGAACATGCGTTTGGATTTCGTGCCTCACCTGGAAAATAGTGAAGGTCTCAGTGAGTCATGTGACCAGTGGAAGTCTCTCAGGTTAATTAAAAGACTTGAACCGGTGGCTGACCAATCTGCGAAATAATATTTTTTCAATGTTATGAGACAGAGATGATTCATGTTGTGAAGGACATTATCTCAGTAATTGCCTTCGCTGCCCTATTGTTCATATAAGCATGCGGCTCCTCCATATTGCATTCACATAACATACTACTTAGTCCAGTTTGAGAAAATGGACTCCACTTTGAGAAAAACTCGAGGACAAAAAGTCTTTTTACTTAGTCTATAGAATGTTTACAATACGTAGGTTGTGTTGTAGCATTTGATGATGTCAGATTGGAGGGCAGAAAGCTTAAGCCTGCTGTTTCAGACATGGAGGAAAGCCCTTATTGCACTTGCCTTGAATCTAGATCTAAAGAAAGATAACAACAAAAAAATACTAAATATTTTGGGGAAGACCCCTACTTGATGAGAAAGGACAATTTTTCAACTGAGCTTTGTGATTTACCAGCAATCGAGGTGGTAGATATTTCCAATTATCTTGTACTAGCAACGTCTTTCTACACTAAACAACAAATGCAAGACAATGGATGCCTTCAACTCTTTTGTCAGTGGCTGGTTCCACAGCCTCGGAACCAAGATACTTGAAGACTATCGTCTTGTTGTTGGCAGGGGAAGATTTGTTTATATTTCCTAGTTCAACGATAACTATATATGAAGAGTTTATTTGCAAAAACAGATAAGTGCCATTGACAAAAATCAATATATGCTTGTAATTTTATCTTTGTCTAGGTGTGTTTTTAATGACCAGGACTGTTTTAGTGAATCAGAAATATGAAGACACTTGTTATGGATCAAATTTATTCAACTTTACTTCCACTGGTGTCCCCTGTAGAGCACAGTAATTAATATCGAAAACTATATTGTAAAAAATTCAAAACGGAGATATCTGTTTTTGCAAATGAACTCTTCATATAGTAAATAGTTTCTTTAAGTATTTTTATCATTAAT
>OMNZ01070842.1:0-11412 GCA_900303255.1 Lesueurigobius sanzi | reverse complement strand
AGTTAAAAACAAAAAGCGATACCTGAACAGGTATAAGAACTCATTTCTCCCCATATCAGTGAATCTCCTGAACTCAGGCCAAAGAGCAGAGCGCTAATGAGTGATGTGTTTCTTTTGTGTGGAACTGTATGAATTTAATTGTCTTGAAATCTTGTACAATTCTACTGTATAGTTATGATGTGCAATAGCAATATTATCCTCTTAAGCCCGTGGCTGTTTTTTCCGAATTTGGTAAACATATCCTCTGGAAGGCTTTAACAGCTTGTAAAATGTCTAAAATGTTCATATTGCTCTCATATGATATGAATGTCTATGGGGAGACTGTAGATGTGAACATTTTCAAGAAAATCATAGTGGGCCTGAGTAACTGAGGTTGAAAGACAGAAAATATGAATTATGCCTAAAAAAGACAAACATTTTAGCAGGTCAGCAGCTTGTTTTCATTGTGAAGAAAATAAACATCAAACATAGTAGCTACATGATAATTATTGACTTTTTACCAACTGTTCTGTCTCTGTAACAATAAATAATTGAAAAGTTATTGAAGTTTTGATTTAAAATAGTCTAGGCGGAATCCCATTGTAACAAATCGGTCACAATTTGGCACTTTTTGGCCAAAAAAATTCAAATTTGTAATAATGAAATTGAAATTTTTGGATCCTATTTATATATTTGGTGAACAAATTTTAAAAACAGATTAAAATAAACAAGGATTGTCTCTAAAAGTGGCAAGTCCCCAAAAATGGGGACCCTCGGGCTTAAGAGGTTATACTACCTGCAATAACCATGTGCCCCTGCATAAAGGACACACAACTACAGAGTACAGATGAAGAATCTTTGCCTACGATGGACAACTCCTGTACGACTGAGAACCTAAACAGATAAAAAAAATAATTTCTATTAATTTGCCTACAGTTTAGACTGTGGTTCAGGACGTCCTCATGGCTCTTGTCACTAAGGCTATATCACAAAGGCTAGACGTTTAGGCTGTGGTTGAGGACATCCTCATGGAGAGGTTTGTACTTGTAGCTTGTGAGCAGCTAATGTTCACATCTATTTCTTTGCCACGATGAACAAGAGATGACACCGATGAGCAAAACAAAAAGTCACTCTGCAGATTTGGCTCCATCTTGTCTACGGAGCGGTGAGTCCTTATCATGGGCCTGATGTTGTTTGCTGCTCCCACATCCTCCTCATGGTCCATGGTGTGAATGAGCCTTATCAGATCACCATGGGGTCATCTCGTCTGCATGTACCTTACTTACCCACAATAAATCCAAATTGCACTTTACTGTTTAGCCATGAGGGGCAGCAAATACACAGGTGCAATACTGCAAGTTACTCTAGTTTAAACACAGATTGCCAAAATTGGGGACAGAAGACAATTACTCCTGGGACGTCTCGGATATGGTCGTCACATAATCAGCAGATATTGCTTTAAAGCAGTGTTTCCCAACCAGGGGTACGGGGACCCCTGGGGGTACGTGAGAGGTTAGCCGGGGGTACTTGGAATAATTTCAGGTAATACATAAGATGATACAAATAGTATTTTTGATTATTATGGTCAAAGAAAAGACATTTTAACTGTAAAGAGTGAGATTTTGAGAGTATTTTGAGCTGTCTTTTACCTGATAAATTGTAGTTTTTCTCATTCACTTTCTAACTAATCAACAAAACCATCGAAGCAGGGGGTACTCGGAGTAAAAATGAAAGGCCCAAGGGGTAAGTGAAACAAAAAAGGTTGGGAACCACTGCTTTAAAGAGCAACTAACCCAAAAATCAACTTTTTTTTTCGTTGTTTAGTTAGATAGTTCTTTATTGTTTAAATGACTATCGTCCTGTGGCTCTCATGTCAGTTTTAATGAAAGCGTTTGAACGTCTAGTGCTGGAGTATATTAAAGTCCAGTCCAGCTAATAGCCATAGCACTTGACCTTTTATGAGTACGTGCCGCTTAGGCATTTTGGGCACGGGGCAAAATTTACGGAAAATGTCATCTTTGGGATGCAAAAGTTATGGAAAATCTTAAGTTTGAGATGAAAAAGTTATGAAAATTTCCGCTATGGAGTGAGTATTAGCTCACCTGCCGAATCAACTAGCCCTGAAAATGAATGGCGCTGGAGCATCGGCAGCACAAGAAGCCTCCAGGGCTACGCTGCGACCATTAGAAAGGCCGCCGCGGTGAATAAGGAAGTCCAGGGGCCCGACTCCAGCCCCTGCTACTGCCACGGCCAGACATCACAGAAAAGCCAACATTGGAGTTGACAGGTATAAAACCTGGGTAAAAACTACAGATTATCCTCAGGTTTCTTTAAAATGGCGAGTTGGAAAATGGGATGCATGATGGCCAACATTTATCTTTTGTGTGTTTGATATTTGACTAATGTGAAACACCCCCAACTCAACCAATATTCTCCAATAAGATTCTCCAATATTTTGAAATCTCTACTACATTTATGTGTTTATTTTTTATTCTATTGTTTATCTGGTTGGGACAGTGCATGTTAATGATCACACATGAGACACATGCCTGCAGGCCCGTCGACAGGGGGTATGTTGTCCCTGGCCTCAGAACTAGGGGGGCCCAGCAAGGAGCCCATATTATATTTTCCCTTGTTTTGCATGATTCTTTTTTTTTTTTTTTTTAAATATCATTACTTGCTTTGATGTGTGTCTTAATGCATAAAATCATCTCAATAACTCGGGATGGTTTATTTTTGTTTTCCTTGAATGCACACTCCCCCACTAAACACACATGAAGGAGTGTTCTTTAAGCAGGACCAAAGGAAGAGAATGATGAGAGAACAGTGGTGTCAAATTGTGGGAAAGGGCCCCAAAATACAACCTATAAAATGATTTATTTTAAAAATGCTGTAGCAAACAGGTGCCGCCGCAAGGGTTGAGTGGTGGGGGGCCCATGAGAAACCTTCTTGCCCCGGGCCCCACCAAGTCTGTCAACTGCCCTGCATGCCTGTAAACACACCACTCCGGATTGTAGACATGGGCTCATTTCCATCCGTTGTCCCGCACTCGTACACACGAACACACTCTCATTCATCCTGATCTATTGTACATATTTTTAGTGGTAGGGGAAACCGGAGCACGGGTAGAACATGCAAACTCCTGTGAAACACGAGCGCTAACCATTGTGATACCGTGCTGCCCAATTAGTGACCAAAAACTTCATAACACTGCGTTGGAGAAATCAGATCATCAATCTTCGGAAAAATAAGTATTGTCCCGGGAGGAAGGGAGAAAAACAAAGAGCCATAGCCATAAAGTAAGTACTATTCTTACTCAAAGCATTACATACATTGTCTCCATTATGCATGTTGTACAAAGCTAATACAATGAACAAGTCATAGTTTCAACAATCCCCCCCACAAGGGCCATCATTTTGAATTTGAGTCATTTTACCCATTCTCACTCCTTTACCGTGCAGCTTTTCTTCCTCACACCGTAGTAGAAGGTTGTTCTAATGCTGCAGAGGCGTATGAACATAACCTTTGTGAGCTCCGGCACAAGCTCGTGACCTCTGCCATGTACGACTTATTCAGAGCTGTTTAAAGAGCACTTACAGAGCAGAGACTGTAATTCCCATAAGGGCGCTAGCCTCATTGTTTATGAGAGGCCAGTCGTGTCTATATGGAACTGATTCTGCCTGTGTGGGCTACATAACATGTACAGTACGTGTGCTTTAGAGCGCAAAGCGTAGAGCTCTATTTGCACAATGTGGTGGTTACTGTATGTGTCCACACTCACATCTGCTGCTCATGTTCATCTGTAAATCCACACATTCACACTGCTGTTTTGTGTTGTGTTCAATTTTATTACATTGTGTATAATTGTTTATATTTTTGTGAAGGTTCTCAGTCGCACAGGAGTTGTCCATCGTAGGCAAAAATTCTTCAGTCTTCATCTGTACTCTGTAGTTGAAGTGTAGGACGTTTCGATCTTACTCCAAAGATCGTCATCAGCTACTGAAGCCTGGAGCACGCTGTGGGTTTATAAAGGCAGTGAACCAGCAGGAGGAGTCAGCCTCTAGGCCCCTCCTCTCTTAGTGCTGAAAGTACTTGCTAAGTACTTAACAAGGGTCCATTGTCTCCCTGAGCTACTCTCTAAGTCGTTGATACTTGCCTATGGCCCTGCTGCTCCCAGGAGTACAGGCTCATTTGCATGACAACGAGTCGGTTTCGCTCTGAGGTTGCTATTGCCAATCGGTTTTTGTCTCAGTAAGCTTCATAAATCGGATCCAGCTGGTAACGTAGACCTCCATTGCGATTCATCGCTGGATTTTCCTTTAGCTGATGACGATCTTTGGAGTAAGATCGAAACGTCCTACACTTCAACTACACTTCAACTACAGAGTAAAGATGAAGACTGAAGTATTTTTGCCTACAATTGTTTATATTGTTTATTATTTACCATTAGAGATTTTTTTTTTGCTGTAGGAGATTCACAGAGAGGACAGTTAATGTTTTAAAGTGGGCTAAAGTTAGAAGGAAGTTAGCAAGTTCGGACTTCAATATGAGCTGTTTAGCCGTTCATAGGTCAAACATGATGCAATGTTGAAATATAAGAAGCTGCAAAATTACTCACAGTTATATGAGCAAGCTACTACAACCTTCAATTTTATCAAAATAAGTCACTATGAATGGCTAAACAGTCCGTACATGCTAACTTCAGCCCACTTTAACTGTCCTCTATGTGAATTCTCTACAGCAAAAATAAATCTCTTCATTTGCTTCCCTTTTATATTAGACAAATATTTAAAACACATAAAATCCAATTTTTCAGAGGTAAATGTGTAGATCTCAGCCGATGTTTCCCCATTTAGCTCTGGTTTACCTCAAAAGGGGGCGTTAACCTTTCTGTTTCTGTTGTTCTAATTCTGACTAAAACTTTGTCATGTAGTGAGAACATTTCTCTGCATCGTTGATAACAATTACACAGCTACAGTAGGTATCATGAAGCCCACAGCCGCTGAGCACATTTGTGTATGGCTCAGTGGTGCAGAAGTTTCATTAGCCTGTGACGCTGGTCCCTCCCTCCCAGCAGGTCCACTGTCCCCAGACAAAGAGCCTCAGCTCTGCTGCAGGGTCTACAGAGTAGGACGAGCAGACACACGGACAGCTTTGTATTCGAGCGCAGCCAATAGGCCTCACAAGTGTGTCCTGTTTGGCATTTAAAACACCTCGGCTCACCTCTTCTGCTGGGGAGAAGTGACGGCGCTGACAGCTGAGTCCCATGGGAGCCACTGGGCCTCTCTCCAATCTCCCTGGGTCAGCGCGGGGGTGAGAGCCAGCCAGCAGCTCCTGGCTAGAAACACTAATTATCATGGCTGCCGTGCATTTAGTGGGACTGTGTTGAGCACTAGGTAGCATGGCCCTCCTGGTCACGCTGTCAGATACCTCACAGGACTGCCTCTAATTGTGGAGATTGTAAAGTTATGGGTGCTTAGGTCCAAGCTGCCAACGGCGAGTTTCCACATCACTGACTTGTGTAAATAAATGAGTAAACAAACAAATGTTAACCCTTCAGTTTTGTTCCTGTTGATACTGTTGGTGGTGTAGTGATCTGATGGAGGAGAGGAGTCATGACACAGAACCTAACACAGCTCTCTCCGCACACACTCACTGATGCTCTGCCTAAACTCATGATAATTTAATAATGCCTGAAGGCAGAGTTTGAGGCAGTGGACAAATATAAATATTAATTAACACACCAGGGACTCAAGTAATGTGTGAAAACTTCTCTGCCTATTGGCTGCAGCCATATTAAAGGGAAGTCTGGTCAGGTTTTTAATGTGGTTTGGAATATGCATTAGAACTTCAAACACAAACTTCTGAAGTTATCATCTCACTGATTTTGAAGCTTTCCGATGGAGAATAATGATGCCAATGCAGTGTCTCTACAGAATTCTTTGGTATTATTTTATCGGAACAAGCTTATTCAGGTCAAAATCCACAACCTAATTCATCTATAGCATCTTGTGAATGCCTAGTCATACCAATGGTTTTAACACTAAAGAGCATGCTAAAGAGTGCAGTTCTTTAATGTTCCTCAACACATTTCAGCTGCAGTTTAAATTAAAAAAAAGCGATACAATGTTTACAATATGCTTCCTCGTGTACCTGATCTTGCGGGTCCATCTATAATGAAAAACCCATTTGTCTAAATCTGACACGAAAGCTTGCGTTGCGTGATCATTTCCTTTGCCAGACGCCACATGCCTCTCTCTAGACTGTTGGGCGGACATCACTAAAGTGTCTTGGTGACAGGCTGGAGGATCTCTGGACACCCACACCGTCTGACATCACTATAAAAGCCAATGAGTGGGCAGTTTGTGACAGGAGCTGGTGAAGAGGTGGGCTGAGGCCTGACATTACCTGTTTTTTTTTTTTTTCTCCATCTCCACAGTGGACCTTGCCAGACGAGAAAAACAAGTGTCACTCTGCAGACGGGTATTATTGCTTACCGAGGTGTCAGGGCATTAATACTGCAGGTTGTTTAGTTTGCGGAACGCACCTAAAAAGTGCAACTTCAGTAAGTATTGGCAGACAGGTGTTCAGCGATGAGTGAACAGAGATAACCTTGGTGTGTCAGTATAGAGTCGCTCTCATTTCTGACTCCAGCTGTCAGCCCTTCTGTCTTAGCAACAGCACATATAGAGCAGTGGTTTTCCAATTCAGATAACATATAAAAATATCAATTCAATGGCAGCCAAGCCATGCTTTTTGACCACACAATCATGTTATATCTCTCCTCAGAAACATACCTCAAGTGGTGTTTTGCTTCATTCGTGCATATTTCAGTAACCCAGTCTAGGGCTGGGCGATATGATGATAAAAAATGAATCGTGATCAGATTCCTGTGACGATGGAATGCAATTAATTATTGAAAAATCCATCTGGAAAAAAAAAAAAAACACAAAAAACTGAAGACAGGAAAGTGTGGATGTATGTGCTACTAGACTGAAATAGAAACACAATTTGGATAAAAGAGGCTTTATTTTTGTAGCGATATTACGTCTTCTTTCACAAAGGATATTGCAATATATATGGATAACAACTAACCAGGCGTGTGCCAGATTAATATGCGTAACACTCTGGTTTGAGTTGACATTATCAATCTGGGAAGGCTCCCGTCCAATCCACTCGTGAATACTTTAAGGTAATTGGGTGAAACACCCGTTAGTACCCGCCTACTGTACTTTTGCAGATTCCAGTCGGAGAAAAGCACAAACATCTTTTCCCTTTTCTAAATAGAAAGAGTAGCGTTTCAGCTAAACAGAGTCAATTGCGGCATCAAAAAGTAAGTCCTCAGGCGCAGCCTTGTTTGTTATTCTTCGACATTTGGTGCGACGTCATATCAACATGTCCCGCCTTAAACCCCAATGCAGGCCCGTCATTGGTCCTGCAAATATCTGAGTCGAGCCGATCGTAAGGGATTGGAGTCTTTCAAGATGTATTTCCCCGAGTATGTGAAATCACAAATCTCGCAGGAATATATCTTGCAGGTTAGATAACAACATCTTGTTATGTCAACGTGAACATCCTGGTAAAGTCTGATGTGAGCTCCACAAAACATGAAAAAAACATTGTGACGGGTGAGTTTGGCCTTTCTTTTCCTACTTTAACATTGAAACTAAAATGTTGATAGTCAAAACTAGCCAAAAACTGCGTGAACAATCAAAGTTTTCACCCGCTGTGTCTCGCCATAACCTCACACTGCTGCTCTGGTCACTGGAGGGAGAATTACCTCCGCAGGCATTCTGCTTAAGGCCAGACACGGTGAATAGGGGGGAAAAGAATATTGATGTTGCTGTATGTTACTGACATAAACATGAGAAAGAAATGTATTCCAAGATTTCCGTCATTTTGTGTTTTCAAGTACAAAACTGGAAAGTGTTGTGTCTATACTGTAGGTGTTGCTAAAGTGAAGATGGCCTGTTCATGTTGACTTCTGCAGTGCTTCATCTACTTCCTGGTACAATGATGTCATGTGTTCAAACCCCCAAACTGTCCTCCACATTTTTAAAGCCAAGAATCAAATATTGGATCAGTCCTGAGCAATTCTGTCTCATAGCGGACACAGCAACAACGTCGTGCTACTAGCCATGTTTTTTAAGTGTGTTTTTTATCATGTGATTCCCGCTCTCGGCTTGGCTGTCCTCATCAGTCCTACTCATCCTCACAGAAGCATTCTTTGAATTTATGAAATGTAAAATGTCAATTTAAAAATCATTTCAAGTTGAAAACAATCAAATCATACGTCAACATGTAATCCAACAATGTACTATATGTAAAAAAAAATAAAAAATAAAAAAAAAACCTTCTTTGATACTTACATGTTAAATCTTCTTTCTTAGAAGGAGTGATGTTAAGTTGAATTTAAATTGTGCAATTTAAAGTGAATGTTTGGTAAATTGCAGACCATCCTGTATTTTTTATGTCTTTTTTTGTTTGTGTTCTGGAGAAGGGGGGACCACAATAAGATGTATCTTCTTTGTGCTCCTTTTCAATTATGTGTTTGTTTGTATGTGAAATAACTAAACTATGTGATAAAAAGAAAAGAACATGATTGAAACAAATAAAGAATGAAATGGAATGAAATGCAGACATCATAACGGCAGTTTTAAGTTAACTATCAGCCCTAGTAAACAGAAAACTTCACTAGGGCTGACAACAACTATAAATTGAAAATAGTTTTGCCTGCAGTGTCTCCCCTTAACCACATAGGACTACTTTTGTACAACATGTATTTCCTGTTTGGTTAAAACGATGCAGCCCCCCCCCCCAGCTTGATAAATATGTAGTTACATAAGCAGACCCATAATGCCCCGCTTAGCTCTAATACGTCCTCTAGCTCAGAGCTTCAGCCTCCACATTAGCAGCGCCGCGTGTCGACTTGTCAGGGGAGAGCCTGAGATATATACGTTACTGGCATTTCCCTCGCGATTGAATCCGCTCTGAACAGGTGCAGGAGCATATATGTTCAGCTTCATGAGAGATTTACAACGTCTGACACACAAGGAGCTCCTCTGATCTCCCCTAAGACGAGGGTTACACACATCAGCCAGGTAGACGGAGCACGCACACCGCAAAAACGAAGCTAGATATATTACGTTGTCTTCATTTGACCTTGACTTGAGCAGGTAATTAAAATCATCTGGATCGGAGTAAGTATTTTTCCACTTGGAAGCTTCTTTTTTAACCTAAAATATAAAAACAACTTATTGCAGTTTTTACTTAAAAAAAGAACTTGGCAAGACCGAATTATTCAAATTAAAACCATACTCTGTGGGTGAGACACTGCAGGTATATTATTGATATAAATGGGGAAAAAAAGTATTGCAATTATATTTTCATATCAAAATAAAGCATTCTTGTATGAAAATAACTTTATAAGCCAAGATCGATTGTTTTTAATGCTTAAAAATTAGCCAGCATTGCGTATATTTTTGGAAACCAGCCAGCAGGTTTAAATGTGTGATTTTATTTTGTTGATGTCTCAGTTACAAAGATTTAATCAGAGGGGATTTTGGATACTTTTAGTTTTTGAATAAACTAGTTCTTAGTGATTAAATCTGTAAAAAAAATCAAATTTCCCCTTGCTTTTAGGGTTCAAAAGTCAGTAAAGCAGGCTAGGAATTAAACATCGAAAGATTCCTAGCAACAAACCTTCAAAATATTGTGAAGTACAAGGCTGTAATGTTTGGAGTCTGTAGGAGCCACTGCAAGAGTGTAAGAACAATGGATTTTGAGAAAGTGGCCTTTGAAGTTTTAATTTTTCAGTGTAAATCTATGGAATCAATAATTCAATAATTAAACACCATACATATTGTGTAAGTTTAGCATGTTATGTGTTTTCCAGGTGACAGTATATATATGTGAATTCCAGAAAAGATGTATGTTTTGCAGTGCACATGGAAGCCTGCCTCTCTGCCAGCTGTCTTTACTGTCGAGACCCAGCACCTTGGCATCAGAGGGTTCATGTTTTTTTAAAGGAACGTCTCTCACAATGAAAGTTATGGCCCGACAGAAAAGCGCAGGTATAAATTCTACAAGCGCTTCGACAGGAGTGAATTTACTGTAGTAGCAGCTGAGCACAGAAGAGTGGCAACAAACTGATGAGTGAGGGTCCTGCTCAGCCACACCCAACATCACCAAGTAGGTGCTCAGACTGACCACTCAGACATGATGTGGAGGTCATAGTGCCTTTCGTGTGCTCTGAAAGATCTCTTTTGATGCATGTGTTTTTATGTAGCTGAAAGAGCAGAGGAAGTCATGATGCATCACAAAAACTAGAGGATTCTTGTGTGGTTTCGACTAGTTTAGACATCATCTAGATCATCTAGATCAGTGGTTCCCAGCCTTTTTTGTCTCATGTACCCCTTAGGCCTTTCATTTATACTCCAAGTACCCCCTACTTCAATGATTTTGTTGATTAGTTAGGAAGTGAATGACAAAAACTCTAATTTATCAGGTAGAAGACAGCTAAAATCTTACTCTTTACAGTTAAATGCTTTAAAATGTCTTTTCTTTGACCATAATAATCAAAAATACAAAGTTTTTTATCTGAAATTATTCCAAGTACCCCCTTCTAAGCTCTTGCATACCCCCAAGGGTCCCTGTTCCCCTGGTTGGGAACTTTTGGTATTTGTAATACCACATTTCAATAATGTTGTGGAAGTACCGTACCGTTTCCACAAAATGATTGTTGAATAAGTATGAAATAAGCCCATAAAACTGGAAGAACAAATCCTAAGAACAGTCAGGAGGACGCACAAAAAATCTGCAGTTTTAGAATATTATCACAGTCAAAATGGACCCAAAATTTCTCAGTCTTACACAGCATGAGTAACATTTTTCTAACAATTATTTCACTTAAAAATATATTTTTTGAGATAATGGAAGTGATCAGAGGTGGTACAGAGCAGAGATGTTAGTGTAGACTTTCACAGCTGAGGGCTGCAGCTCTTTAGTAGCTGCTCTGAGTCCTGCCTCATGCTCTGGTCATGCCCATATATGGAAGATTAGAGGGCGTGTATTTACATAGTCAATATGATGTAAATGTATCGATAATGAGGGGAGTGGTGTTCTTAGTGTCACGTTCATGAATTTGGGGCATCTCTCTTTAAGAAGAGTTTTGTCTTCTTAACAACGCTTCATGAATTAGACCTAAGTTTTTTCCTTTTTCTTAAGAAAACATTCATGAATGAGGCCCAATGAAAGGGTCTATTGGAACCTGCTCCAACTCAAGTCTTAAACGTGATTGCAACCTGTTCATTTCCACCACATCATCAAGAAGAGGAAGTGCAAAGGGCAGACTGCGCCAAACTCACAGCGATACATCATTGAACATTCCCTACATGCAAATGTGACACAAAGTCATTTTAAAATACTTTATGT
>OMNZ01070832.1:0-14059 GCA_900303255.1 Lesueurigobius sanzi | reverse complement strand
TGGAGGAATGGGCCAAAATCTCTCAGGAGACGTGTGCAAACCTAGTTAACAACTACTCAAAGAGGTTGTTGTCAGTTGTGGCTCAAAAAGGCTACACTATTGACTATTAATGGTCAGGGGGCTAATAATTTTGGAAGTACCATTTTTGCCCTTTTTTGTTTAAACTTGGTGTAAACAATACAATATCTTATTTAAACTTATTGGACATTGTCTTTATAGTGTATAGAGTTTCTAGAATAACAAACACTTATTTATTTGTTTATGGTCATTTTCATTGAGAAATCAAGAGTAATGTCTAATTTTATGAGGGGGGCTGATAATTGTGGCTATGACTGTAGTTCTGGAAGAAACATCGATCAATTTACAAGCTATTGATTAAGTCAAGACGGGTATCAGTTAACTTCCTTCAGTAAGAACATTGATAAATTATTCTCAACATTCCTAAAAAAGAAACACATCCTAATATGTTAATTTATTGCTTGAAGTTGGAGTCAAGGGTGACTGGAGCCTCTACTGGCAACTAGGAGTGCATTGTGAAACTTTTTATGTGGGAATAAATTGATATTAGTGACCCAGTTGTAGTGGTGAACATTTTTACTATTCATCACAACGTCCTTTAAGACGCTCCAGGATTAAACAAAACATTTTTAAAAAGGGGTTCCTGGTATGGCAACATATTGCATTCATTTAAATAAATAAAGTTTCTGAGAAACAGATCAAGTCAGACCTGTTCCCGGTGCATATTGGTCTCCCCCAGGGCTGTCCTTTGTCACTGGTCCTGTTCATTACTTTTATGGACAGGATTTCTAGGCGCAGTCAGGGGCCGGAGGGGGTTTGGTTTAGGAACCACAGGATCTCATCTCTGCTGTTTGCAGATGATGTTGTTCTGTTGGCTTCATCAAATCAAGACCTTCAGCGTGCACTGGGATGGATTGCAGCAGAGTGTGAAGCGACTGGGATGAAGATCAGCACCTCCAAATCCAAGGCCATGGTTCTCAACCAGAAAAAGATGGCCTACCCACTCCAGGTCGGTGGAGTGTCCTTGCCTCAAGTGGAGGAGTTCAAGTTTTTTTTTTATTCAATTGTGAAAGCTCTGTGAGGTGAGTTGGGAGTTTATTCCATATTTTGGATCCTCTGTACAGAACACTTAGCTATGACTGACTGTGACTGATCAGCAGGTTTTCTCTGCTGCGGGAACCATCTCCATAGACACACGCAATGAATACCTACCAACCCCCTCCTTTAATCCTGGAGCGTTATAAAGGATGCTGTGATGGAAAGTGCTAACCACCCATACAGCTACTGGGTCATTAAAAGGTCAAATATGCATGAATATCAAGTTGTTTTATACTCATAAAAAGTTCCACAGTTCACCTTTTGAACTCAGCATGCTACAGCAGACAGTGCTCGTTTTGTCATGTATAGGGCTAACCACTCTGCCATAACTACAGACCTCATTACGAAACAATAATCTTCTTTTTATGGTTCCCTCCATCAAAAGAAGCTTCAATGATTGAACACTGAGCAAAATCATGAAGTTTGAAAGAGCTAAACCAGACACCAAATAATACAAATCTCCTGTGGGAAAGTAATGGGAGCCTTCCTCATGTCTAGGGGTCTAATTTAAATTAAATAAATTTAACATGATGCCTTGTCTGAGGGAAAGATAACGAGAAAATGTGTGAAATGGGATCAAGCGTACAGGACAGAACAGACATGCTCAGCGGGGGCCATGCTGTTCTCCATATTACGCTGTCAATGCATCTCATTAATACAGCTTCAGTAATCAGCATAGGAGCATATCCCACTGAAGGCCATCCGCTCTGCTCCCCACCTCCTCCTTCCTCTCACTTTGATTACGCCGATGCATAAATTATGTTTTTTTTCTTCGAAACTCCCAGAGAAAGAGCAAGTGCTATAGGCAAGGCTTCTGTTGTCCTTCTATCTTCATTAAGTCGAGCGCTCTTTACAAGTGAACTCAGCAGGCGGTCATGTTAAAAATATAACCACTCTCTTCATATCAGCAGAGGCATGGTTTCTTTCTGCTCTCTCAGCCCTGGTCACTGAGCAGATGAAGTAAATGGGTGCTCATGCTGACAGCCAGTCTGTTCCAAATGACAGTTCACAAGTTAATGCCAAGGAAATGCATCCAAATGCTGTTGTGGGAGACAGATACTTCAGGACATATTCCTTAAATATGACAAATAGCAGTTGGTTAAACAGGTGTAGAATCTCCACCAACTTCTGCATGTGTTTTGTTTTATTCTGAAACAAATTAAAACCATATTTGTTCTCAACTGAGGTCGCAATAGCATCAATAATCCGTTCTCTTATACATTTTTGGTATATACAGTATAGTACTGCCAGTTTAGTAGGTCCATTTAAAAAAATCCATCCATTTTCTTCCGCTTTATCCAGAGTTGGGTCGCGGAGGCAACAGTCTCCCGGGTGCCTGAGCTCCTCACCTCATCTTTAAGGGTGTGCCCAGCCGCCCTGCGGAGGAAACTCATTTCGGCCGCTTATATCCGCGATCTTGTCCTTTCGTCCATGACCAAAATCTCATGACCATAGGTGTAGGAATGTAGATTGACCGGTATCGAGAGCTTTGTCTTTCGACTCAGCTCCTTCTTCACCACAACAGTCCGATGAAGAAAAGGAAAAAGAAAAAATATACAGTATATTAATTTATATGGCTGATTTAGAAATGAAAACACTTCTCACTCTCATGGCTGACTATTGATGTTATCATTTATTATAAATTTATATTGTTGTATTATTGTATATTGTTTTTTCTCATTGATATAGGGGTCAATGACCCCCACAGTTAGTGATGTGACATTCATGACTGTATCAGCTCTTTAGAATAGCTCTTGTGGTTAGCGCTCTTGCCTCACAGCAAAAATATCCTGGGTTTGATTCTCAGACCATGAGGACCTTTCTGTGTGGTTTGCATATTTCTCCCTGTGTCTGCATGGGTTTACTCCGAGTGCTCTGGTTTTCTCCATCAACCCAAAACGTGCACAATAGGTTAAAATCCTCCAGCCAGGTGATTTTGACCATTAGCCTGGTTCTACATCTGCGTATTGTCCCAGCGGCATGACATCAACTTACCATAAAAGAACTTCATTAAATTTTACACAGATCCACTCGGAGCATACTAAGGAATCAACCCACCAGCAAAGCAGGCAACCCAAAGTTTGGCAGAGAGTTGTAGCCTCTTTTCATTAATTGTGGCTCAGAATTTTGTTTTAAGTAAAAATCAGTCCCATTGTAATTTAGGATACTTCAGTCAGGTCTGGTCTGAGATAACAGTTTTCTGGCTTAAAAATAGCAATATCAAAATTCCATTATTCTCCCCCATAGTATAAAAACTAGAAGCATATTTATAATAAAAAAAAACCTTCTTGGATAATAAACAAATAATTAAAAAGGTAGCTACTGTGTATAGTTACAGATACAGATCCATATCATAAAAACATGTTGTAGGTACAATGCACGGCCCCTAAAACATGGACCTTGGGGACACCACTGAGCTGGCAGCAGGATGTTTGCCCCTGCCACAGGATGGATGAACTCACATTAGCGAAGCACAGTCACCGCTGGGCCACCACAGCCACACGACTCAGGAAACTGGCGGCTTGTTTAACAGGAAGTCTGACCTTATAAAGCTGGTTCCTCTTTTTTATGTGCCCCTTCCTTAGTGACAGCAGCTGGCATCCAATGGAAAAAAAAAAAAAACCTCTGCTACTTGTCTAAAACACGCTAACAATAATATGCGCTAGTCCTGGGAGACATTTCTGTGGCATACGATGAGACAGAGGAGATTAGGCGCTGAAAGCAGAGCCAGAGCCGTTCCCAACACCACACATGCTCATTCTTAAAACATGATCCCGTCTTGCCAAAATTGTGAAATCTGAATTTTAAAAGGCAACTCGGCATCGAATGGGACCAAATCAGTCCTCTAAATATTTCTGATTGACTCAAGTGCCTGCTGAGATGAGAAACCACTGGTGTTTTTGATTAGCCCGAAGCATGAGTTTGGGTTAGTATGAGCATATGAACAAGGACACGCATTGTTTTCGAATTTTAAATAATAGCAGAGCGAGATTTGAAATGTGGACTGCCAAAAATGATATCTTGATCATTTAAATGACTATATATATATATTATAATTAAAATGACTGGATAAAGACGCTAAATCTCATAGTCATTTGTCTTGGTTTTGCGAATGTCATCCATGTAAACAAGGCTAAGGCTCCACTTCCAAGTCAAAACCTAAATCTCTAAAAACCCCAGAACCACTACATTTACCATGGAAACATCAAGCAGGTCCCGGTTGATTTACGCTGTGTCCTCCGCTCTCCCTCTTCCCGACAGTCTCCAGCCGCTCCAGGCAGCATTCCCATGGTCTCCCCAAGTTCTCCGGGTGTGTTCCTGGCACCAAAATACAGAGATAGGATAAATAAATCACATGCGAGCCCTCCGGAGAGAAGGAATCTAGACTCACTGGAACAGGCTACAGGGAATACACAAGACATCTGGCAAGGGGGAGATGATGTAGCAAAAGTCATTACAGAAGAGACTACTAGTTGAAACAAGCTCAAAGTGTATTTTTGATTACAAGATGAAAGCCCTGACCAGAAGGGGAGATCATATTTTTGTCAGCCAGCAAAATTATTCGGCGTGGATGGCTTATGTTGTGTGATAGCATGTGCTGTTAGCCATTTTTGGAGAGGCCACTAAATTTGGAGACCACTGGACAAATTCATTTTTCTGTTTTATGAAAAAAAAAAAAAAAAAAAAGCTATTATGTGTGAATAATTCAAACACAGGGGCAATATAATATTTGGATGACTGAAATGGGCTACCTCAACAAAAGGATCTGATAATAAGATCCACAGAGACTGGATATTTTGTTGCTTGCAAAGAATGCCGTCTAAATAATTTCAGCTATTGTCATTTTTTAATTCTGGCCAATCGAATTGTGATTTTGCTTCGAATGTGATTAATCATGCAGCTCTAATTTAAATTCACAAATTGCGAACAAGACTTCCAAGAAAATGGTGAGAATAAGGTGTGGAAACTGAGTAAAAGATGGTTATTTTTTGGAAGAGTTGGGGATGGATAGGATTAGGAATGTTCATCATATACATTGTGCTCATAAGTTTACATACTTCCATCCAGAGCTGCATTCACGTTTCTGGTTTCTCAGTTATGAGGAAAGCAAATGAATTGTCACAGGATCTGCGAAAAAAGGTGATTGAACTGCATTAAACAGGAAAAGGATATAACAAGACATCCAAGGTATTGGGAAAGTCAAAGTGCAGTGTTCAAACTCTGATTAAGAAGTAGAAAATTAGGGATTCTGTTGAAACCAAACCACAAGGGTAGACCAAGAACAATTTCAGCAACAACTTCTAGAAAAATTCTCTGTGACGCAGAGAAAAACCCTCAAATAACATCAGCCTCATCAAAACAAAACATAACATCAAAAAAATATGACAAAACAATATGAACAAAAATGGGCTGCATGGTCGAGTTGCAAGAAGAAAGCCATTACTACGCAAATGCCACAAAATATCTGGCTTACAATATGCCAAGCAGCACAAAGACAAGTCTCAACATTTCTAGAACAAAGTCATTTGGAGCGATGAGATCAAACTGAACCTTTTGGCCACAACCATAGACGTTACCTTTGGAGAGGAGTCAACAAGGCCTATGGTGAAAGATGCACCATTCCTACTGTGAAACACGGAGGTGGGTCGCTGATGTTTCGGGGAAGTGTGAGGTCAAAATTGATGAGAAGATGAAAGCATCATGTTATCAAAGAATACTGGAGGATAATTTGCACTCATCAGCCAGGAAGCTGCACATGGGTCGCACTTGGATGTTCCAACATGACAATGATCCAAAACACAAGGCCAAATCGATCATCACTGGAAAGAAACTGGACACAAAGTACTCAGGAAGAAAAAAAGTAGTTTTTTGGGGAAGGTGGTCTTTGGCATTTGGGTAAAAGAAAAATGAAGAACCAAGGCACTACTCCCACACTACAATTCTCTATTTACATTACAAGCCTTTATTGTACTGGGCTAATGTACTGTATATTAAAATCATTGCAAACATGTTGCTGGTTTCTTCCAGGGGTATCTGCTCCAACAAGCCTTTCTCAAGGAGTGACCGGTCACTGGCTACAGCAGAATAAAGTGAAGTGTCTGGAGTAGCCATCTCAGTCTCCTGACCTCATTATCATTGAACCACTCTGGGGAGATCTCAAACGTGCAGTTCATGCAAGACAGACAAGGAATTTACAAGAACTGGAGGCTTTCTCCCAAGAAGAATGGGCAAACTTGCCATTAGGGAATGTAAAGAGCCTCATCCACAACTACCACAAAACACTCCAAGCTGTCATTGATGCTAAAGAGGGTAGTACAAGGTATTAAGGACTGTAGTATGTAAAATTTTGATCAGGGTTCAGGGTTTTTGAAAAGAGTAAAGACAGTTGTTTCACAATAAATGGCTTCACAGAACCACTGAATAAAGAAATTCTGCCAGAGTATGTAAACTTATGAGCACAACTGGTGACGGAAAGGTCTATTGTAGGGAAGAGGGAGACCAGATTTGTTTTCAAAGAGGACACACTGGTTAGCAGCTAGAAGGTTTGCAGGTTCTCCCCGTGCCTGCTTAGGTTTCCTCTGTGTGCTACTAAAAACATGTACATTAGGCAAGATGTAAGAGTGTGTGTTTGTGGGTAATCCGGCGTGGCGTTTGTATGCATGAGTCCCATGTTTGTTCATTATCATGCACTGACCTAACCAAATAAACTAAAGTCAAAGACAGGTCAAGTTACATGTTTTGGAGATGAAGTCAGAGAGGACAGATTGAGATAGATGTTATTATAAACAGAAAAAGACAAAGAAGATAAGCAAGGTGAAAGAGAGCCATACAATTTTGAGAAAAGTGTGGATAGCAAGATGTTTGGTTTCTGAACTGGTGCCATCACCAGATCTTAAGCAAGAATTTCAGTCAGAAGTACCTAGCAGGATATTGTGCATGCTTCAGATCATGGAAATCCATCCAGATTCAGCAGATTCAGAGAGAAAAAGCAAACTCCGCACAGAAAGGCCCCACCCGGCACAGGAATCTAACCTTGGACTTGCCACAGTGAGTCGTTCAAGTCGAGCATAAATCTAATTAAACAATCAACTTTATATGCTGAATGACTTGGCACGCCTTCAACTACAGCATTTACACATTTACATAGAAACCAAAGAATATTTACATAGAAACTGAAGAGATTGGTAAATGAAGTCACATGCAGAGTGAGCAGAGAAACGCAGTGAAGAAGACTGTGCAACAAATGTGCCGCTCCTAGACTTTTCACACGGGGCCGACAGGTGCATTATCATAGGTTAATGACAAAACCATGGCGCTGCCTGTAGCGGCACTCAGGAGGAGCCTCTTCTACAGCCATCAATCAGATTAGACAAGAGGACCCCCCCATTTTCCAACACTGCACACAACACGGAAAACAGCCCAAAGTATTCACTCCACCACAAAAAGATTATACTCCAATTATGAGGTATTTATAGACACAATGAAAGATAATTAGCACCTCCAGCTCAGCCCCAGGTGTGATGACAAGAGAGACCTGAACTACAGCAGCAACTCGAGCGCGCTCCATTCCCTGGAAAACTACGGCAAAGATGACACCTGAGATTTGGATGTTGCAGGACCATTACTGGAGGATTTGGCACGGCTTACACATTACATGATCAGGCTGGAAGCATCTGGGGTAAATAATATGGGCTTTAGAAAACAATGCAATGTGTTATGTGGAAATTAGTGGATTAAGCTGCTGTTCGAACAGCACTTGGCAACTGCGGTAGGAAATAAATTGGTTTACACAGGATCTGACACATTATGACAGATGTTGTTGATGTAGTTTAGCAAATATTTAGCAAGTATTGTTCTTTGTTAAATTGGGGACACACTACTAGGAGATTTTGAGCTTCCCTGAGTTTGGGGAGGCGTGGCTAACACTTCCTCACAAGCAATGATTTGTCGAGGCACCTCTTATGTGTGTGTAATGTTTGTGATTCCAAAAGATTTTAAATCTAGAGTCTCCAGATTTAGCTGAAGGATTGTATTGTTTTAATCAGTTATTGTATTATGAAACAAAGTGGTTAGATAAAAGGGGGGCTTTGGCAGTGGTAGAGTGGGTCGTCTCATGATGGGAAGGTCGCGGGTTCGAATCCCAGCTCCTGCAGGGATTATTATTATTATAAGTCGGTAACAAAAGTTGAATGAGTAGGTTTTGATGAGAGTGGATTTTGGCAGTGTATATGCTTGAAGACAGATTATGTTGTATATTTAGTAAATATTCCATGATTTGTTGAGTCCCAAGAAACTAATAACAATTGTAATGCTGATGGATTCACAGGTACAAAAATATTAAAAATCACAGTCCATTCAAGGCAAGATAAAGCAACCAGGTACAGTATATTAATTGCAGTCCAATCACTGACCCAGTCTTTGAAGAAGCAACATGTTTTGTGGTAACCACCAAACGCCAAGAGAATCCAGCAGGTCCGTTTGATTGGACTGTAATCGAAGTACCTGGATGTTTAATTACTGCTCATTTATTTCATGATGTAAAAGTTGTCTATATTGAAACTTTTGTGTTTCTTGAGATAATTATCCAATCAGAAAACAGACTCACAGAGTCCCACACTTTGGGATACCAGATCCTATCCACTTGTCGAAAACTACTATCCCAAATAAAACATAAAAGGACTCTGCCAAAGCCTCATAAAAAGGACTCTGTGTTACTGCCAAAGGCTAGTACAGGCCTCCAGCAGCTAAAGCTCATTTGGTGAATTCTTATAAACATTAAATGAGGTATGTCCTCAAACTTCATACAGCTTAAGGCAACCAAAGCAGAGTTCTCGTACTACTTTTTAATAAGATATGCCACTCATTCATTTACTTCTTCTCACTACTAATGGTGATGCAGACATGGTAGTCGCCTTCGATCTCTCTGACCGCCACGACGCTACCCAACTTCACCCTAAAGTTGGTTTCACAATTCCTTGCCATTTCCACCTCTGTTGCTGTAGTAATAAAATATATAATCTAGCAATGAATTCATATTTTGCATCACATACCATCTGGTGCTCCGCATTTCTCGCCAATCCCTGTTGCCAACTTCTGCCTCCACTCTGAGGTGAAAAAACTGTGCTTTTTTTTTTTTTTACAAACTCTGTTGCTGTTCACTGATGTTTTGTCGCCGGTGGAGCTGTGCCCGAGTGATTTTCGAGGTCTTTACTCTCAGCAGGACAAAGAAGAGGGCTGCATGGCGAGGAGAGCTCGGGCCTTATCACGCGGATTAGCTGGCGGGAGGAGGAGGACGCAGGGTGGGGGGGACAGGGAGGTGTGAAGAGGTACAGTGGTGCAAAAAAGAAAAAGGAGAAAAAAGCCTGATGAGGTGGCTATGAGTGAGCGAGTGCATCATTCTGTGGCAGCGCTGGAGAGAGTACGAGCCGCTGGGCAGGAAATGAGGCGGGGGACACCTGCTGACCTGCACATTCTCCAGCCCCACAGACTGTCACAGAAACAATTTAAACAGCTAATACAAGTCTGCTCATCCTCCCTCCATGTCACACAGCAGAGTGGTGAGGCAGAGAGTGCAGTTATGATGATGGGGTAGGCCACACAGCTGTCGGGGGGAGAGAGAGCGGCTGTGAATCATATGGTACTTTTTGGAAACTTAGACTGGATTAAGCTTTCGTTGGAAATAGATACTTTTTGCTCACTTTTTTCAGTCCGTTTTCTCCTCCTTCTCCTTTGTTGAAACTCTTTGCGGTGAACAAAATAAACGCGTACTGTTCCTACAAAAAACATGAACGCCACAAAACATGAGGAGCCAATCACCTCAAATAGAGCATTTATACCAGAACAAAAGAAAAAATTCAAAGCCCTCGAGATGCCAGTGCTTACATTTGTAGCCTATCTATCTAAGTCTACTTGCTTAGATTAATTGGTGCACTGAATGGACTGTCAATAGTTACCAAGATACAGCATGTCCTAATCAGTGGCACAGGCATTAAAGTATATTTATTCATAGATCTGCTTAACTGTGGTCTTTCTTAACAGTATTATGTTATAATGCTATTCCATTTTGGCCCTGCATAGACAAAGCTTTGGGCACCTCTGATCTACACTATTGTACATACTCAAATTCAGCACATTAATCTAAATCTGAAGTATTTTGACACTTCATTCATCGAAATCTACCTTGTTCAACCATGTTTCTGACTTGTTTCAATACACTGCTTTTTATTTCAAGTAAATTTATTTGCCAATGGGGTAAGAACATTGGTTTTGCCTTATTAGCAGTTTTATTGTCATATTTCAAGCAAGACAACATTAGAACCAGTCAGAAATATTATGACATTTTGCCAAATAGTCTAGGAGATAGGGATCATCAGACCACCTTGAGATTCATATTGTGTAACTGCTGTTTATATGTTGGCTTGTAAAGGTTATTCTACTTGTTTGTGTTTTCATGTGGACCCCAGTAAGAATAGTTATTATTATTATTACGGTAATAACTAATGGGGATCTGTAATAAAGAAAGAATGAAAGAAAGAAAGAGTCACGATTACGGTGAGAAAAAATATTGCGATTTTACCATTATTCATGGTTACTGGAATCAAGAAAGAAAATTTCAGACAATCTAACTCTAACACTCTAGTTACTCAGTTAAAAATGTTACTTTTCTATGATATTGTATTGCATATATCCTTATTACATTGAGTCCAGAGATGTTGATAGCTTTTGTAAGAAGTAGCAGTGAAGCTGATTTAGTTTATTATGAGTAAATGGGGGTAGGATTAAAGTTTTCTTCTTCCTACTCCCTTTCAGGCAACTATTTTTGTTTTGTTTTTTCCCCCTCTTCTGCATGTCTAATAGAATTTTTGTTGAAAACTATGACCGACTAGAAGCGGGTTGTGCCCATTATGTACACTGTGAAATGCCTGAAATGAATAAATAAACAAACAAAACAAAACAAACAATTTCTCAAAATCTTACAAAAAGTACAGTCCAAACCATCACAAACATGAAACAAGGCATTATATGTATGTTTTTATGTTTATTAAATTGTTGTTTTAGTTAAAAACCTATTGAACATTCAGCTTATGTTAAAAAGAAAAAGGTTGAATAGCATAACATGGAAATCAATGCGTGTGCTGTGTTCTTTAGCGTGAAATAACAAAAACAGCACTGCACATGGCTCTTTTGGGACTCTTCCTTTGGCAACGCAAAGGTGCAAAAGATTTCCCCTCTGCACATTGGATTATTTAACCTGTCACTGACTTTTGTATTTTTGGTGGAACACTGGAAGCCATTTGATGAGCCTTGACCGTTCGCGGCAGTCAGTGGACCGCTCTCTGTTTGGACACATACGCACTGTGGGTCATGGGAAACGATTTACCCTGGGTTCTAAATTTCTCAGGATCAAACTACCGTGAGATTATATAATCGTGGTAATTGTAAAACTGGTTAATCTTTACACAACTACTAGGTGACAATAGTAAACATGTCTAATCTAGTCAAAACTACTCATTCATATTCTGAAATCCAGTCATTTAAACCCATGCTTAATTTTTAGTTTTTGTAATGAAGTCTAGATATATTATTTATTATGATTTTCTGGCAAGCACTTTCTGAAAAAACTATTAAGAAATGGGTTGAAACATTTGAAACACAGATACTTACCAGTGTCTGTGCATACTTTTGCAACTATAAAATATTTGGTTACCCACCACAATTAAACTATGGTGAGCTGGGAAATTTCATTCAGTGTATGTGTGATTTTGCTTCTGCTGAATATTGAATTAGCTAGTTTTATTAATAATTAACGTTGTGATCCAAATGTGTGGCAGTTTAATAATAGCTTTATAGGCTTTTAATTAAATAAAAGTTGAAGACCCCAGTGACAGTTCCAATGGTGATGTTTTTTTTGCTTGTGATGTGTGCCTGGGCCGTACCTTTCAGGCGGATGTGCAGCAGCCACTTGTTTTGCGGTGATCCCTCTCCGAGACTAACAACAGGAAGCTGGCGGAGGGTGAGCCGGAGGAGGAGGGGCTGGTGGCCCGGGTCAGTCTGCAGGTGGAGCTGGGGTCCATCCTGGGGGTGAGGTCCCAACATGTCCCTGACACAATGTGAACAGGACGCAGAGAGGAAGAGCACAGCAGGCACCTGGGTCTGCCCCATAGAGACCTCCTCTGTGAAGGACGAGCAATGGAGCGGAGAGTTAACAAAAGCTACAACACAACCACAGTCAGAGGTGGACCAATGTCTACACTCTGCTAAACTAGTAGTCAGGGATGTTAAGATTAAGCGCTTTTAAAAGTACCGTGATTATAAAAGCCCAAGGTACTGTAGGTTAATCGTGACAATTTTAGGCTAAATGTTCAATAGGTTTTTAACTAAAACGACAATTAGATGAATATAAAAATTCATCTAAAAAATAAAAAACTTATAATGCCTTATTCTTTTTTGTGAAAGTTGATTGTACTTTTTGTAAGATTTTGATCTTACAATTTTGATCTTAATTCCGCTAATCGTGAATAATCATAAAATCACAATACTTTTTCCCTCAATAATTGAATAATCGTGACTCCAAAATTTAGAATTCTGGCATCCCTACTAGTAGTTCAGGTTTTTCTGGTCCAGTGGCACCGACATAAGTAGCATAGAGCAAAAAATATACATAACATATAGGGCTGGGTATTGACAACAACTTCACGATACGATACATATCCCGATACAGTGTCCACGGTATGATATATGGGGCGGCACGGTAGCACAGTGGTTAGCGCTTGTGCTTCACAGCTAGAAGGTCCTGGGTTCAGTCCCGGGCCAGGACGGGGCCTGTGTGGAGTTTCTCCCTGTGTCTGCGTAGGTTTCCTCCGGGTGCTCCGGTTTCCCCTACCACTAAAAACATGTACAATAGATCAGGATGAATGTGAGTGCAAGTGTGGGACAACGGATGCAAATTAGCCCAAGGCTACAATCCGGAGTGGTGTGTTTACATGCATGGTTCTCATGTGTGATCATTAACATACACCAATTGAACAATAAATAAAATATCCCGATACAGGGCCCACGATACGATACTTACCCGATACAAGTGTATCCCGATACAGCGTCCATAATATACAGGTCCTTCTCAAAAAATTAGCATATTGTGATAAAGTTCATTCTTTTCCATAATGTAATGATAAAAATTTAACTTTCATATATTTTAGATTCATTGCACACCAACTGAAATATTTCAGGTCTTTTATTGTTTTAATACTGATGATTTTGGCATACAGCTCATGAAAACCCAAAATTCCTATCTCAAAAAATTAGCATATCATGGAAAGCTTCTCTAAACGAGCTATAAACCTAATCATCTGAATCAACTAATTAACTCGAAACACCTGCAAAAGATTCCTGAGGCTTTTAAAACCTCCCAGCCTGGTTCATTACTCAAAACCGCAATCATGGGTAAGACTGCCGACCTGACTGCTGTCCAGAAGGCCATCATTGACACCCTCAAGCAAGAGGGTAAGACACAAAGACATTTCTGAACAAATAGGCTGTTCCCAGAGTGCTGTATCAAGGCACCTCAGTGGGAAGTCTGTGGGAAGGAAAAAGTGTGGCAGAAAACGCTGCACAACGAGAAGAGGTGACCGGACCCTGAGTAAGATTGTGGAGAAGGACCGATTCCAGACCTTGGGGGACCTGACGAAGCAGTGGACTGAGTCTGGAGTAGAAACAGCCAGAGCCACCGTGCACAGGCGTGTGCAGGAAATGGGCTACAGGTGCCGCATTCCCCAGGTCAAGCCACTTTTGAACCAGAAACAGCGGCAGAAGCGCCTTACCTGGGCTACAGAGAAGCAGCACTGGACTGTTGATCAGTGGTCCAAAGTACTTTTTTCGGATGAAAGCAAAGTTTGCAGCTCCAAAGTTTTTGGAAATCAAGGTGCCAGAGTCTGGAGGAAGA
>OMNZ01070805.1:3096-15714 GCA_900303255.1 Lesueurigobius sanzi | reverse complement strand
GAGGTCGTTCCTTCACCTCCTCGTTTGGCCCTGTACTCCCTCTTGTCCCAGTTCTCCTCATCAAGAACTACATATTGTCAGGTCTAATCCTGGATTAAAGTAGGTCCAAACCAGTGCTTAAATGGGACAAAAAGGAGGCCTAAACCAGAATTAAACCAGGTCTGAACCAGGACTAAACCAGGTCTAAACAAAGCATTATCCAGGACAAAATCAGGACTAATCAAGAACTAAATATAATCCAATTTAAGAATAATCCAGGACTGATCCAGGTCTTTGGCCCTCCATGTCGTGTACACTTCAAGATGTGGCCCTCCATGGAAAAAGTTCTATCCAGAAAATGGTTCTATCCAGAAAAAAGCAACCAGAACCCGAAAAACAATTATCCTGGAGTGTGTGATGGAAAGCAAAGGGACCACCTAACCACACATACGGCCACTGGGTCATGAAAAGGCCATATACGCACTAACATTTCTTTTGCATTAAAAGTCCCACAATGCACCTGTGATGTCCCTGTACCTGATTTTGTATTCTAGCAGTGAAGTGCCATTTGTTTTGGCGCGTTAGACTTTTGGCCCTGACGCTGCTCTGTATTTCTGTAGGAGGCCGGAGAGTGTCGCTGATGGACGTCGAGAAGAAGAAACCTCTGAAAACAACGGCCAAATACAAAACTATGTCGTACAGAAAAATCCAGAGAGGAAACACCAGGCAAAAAATCGAGGAGTTTGAAGCTTTGGTGAATGAAAATTTTTGAAACTGAATTTAGATCGAGGCGAGACACGGCAGGTAGAAACAGAGATTTCATGTAGTGGTTGTCTAATTTTGGCCTTAACATCTTAGTTTTAATGAAGTAAAACATCCAAACCCAGTCAATGTTTATTTTATGTTTTGTCGACTTGGGATTTTGTCTGAAATCACTCCAACATGGCCGCCATGTTGCTTACGTGAGGAAATTGTGGCTCCTACAGACTCCAAACTTTGCAGACTTGTAGTTTACAATATTTTGAAGGTTTTTTTTGTTTTTTTTTCCCAGATTAATTAAAAAAACTACACAAGATCCAGAAATCTTCATGACTGTTGATATATTATCAACAAAAGAAACAAACATTATTTAAACCTGGCTATATCCATTAGTTTCATGTTTTTGCCCAAAACATAGCCACTTTTACCCATAAAATGACATAGCAGTATTTTATGACAGAAATATTGTTTGTTTAGGTCAGTAATACAAAGCAAAAGTTTCAAATTTTCCCTTTCCCTATTCACCTGCAGCGTCTGGCCTTAACTGTAATGTTTAATATGAAAACATTTGTACATTTATTAGGTTGTATCTTGAATGTTAAAATCTATGGGCTATTCACTGATTCACTACAAATGTTGAGTCAGAGAGTGTGATTTGATCCATAAATGGTTGCATCTGTGTGATTGAACAGCACAGTAACATCACTTTTTAATTCTGTTGTGAGAAATGAACTCGACTCTTCATTTGTGCTGAAAGAGAAGTGGTGTAACGTTGTAGCAGTTTTTCTTTCATGTGAATTGCAGAGAAACCAGGTCCAAACATTTAAAATTGAATAAATAAATCCATGAGTAACTTTTTAACGGTGTATGCTCAGTGTGCTGCTTTATCACTTTAGGGACTTGAGGGACACGTGGTCAGCGAGGCTCGTGCCTGCAAGTGTGTTTCATGTCCTAGATACAGCCAGCAGGAGGCGCTATGCAACCTACTGTCACCTCTTAACTGTTATTCTGGCAGTCCTGGTCCTCCACAGTCAAATATTTGTAAACCGGAATTAAAAAGTATAAAAAACAAACCAAAAAAGGCTATACATTCTTTAGAAATAGCCAATTATGATAATGAAATCAAAGTAATCAAGTATTGAATATTTCTATGAGATTTTTCAGAAAGATCTAATTCCGGTGTCATTTATTGAGCTTATTGAAACCCCCAAAACAAGGTGAAATTTTGTCAGTAGTTTATTGAAAGACTAAACAAGATATCCATAACCTTCATTGTCAAAAAACCTTTGCATTAAACATATCAACAAAATACCCAAAACCTCTCAGTCCATAATTCAGAATTTGTCTCCTTTAAATGCAGATATATGCAATTTTAGCCATTTGTATTGATGAAGCACCTTATTTCCACATGAAAAAGTTAAAGATGAAAAACTTCATATTCATATATTTATATCCATATCTATATTGCTTTCCCAACATTTCTCGCCATACGGAAACACTACAATAAAAACACAGCATAAGGTCCAGTTTATTGCAGTGCAAAGCTTTATACAGAGATGTTTTCTGAATAACTTTAAACATGATTCAGTTCAAGAAAAAGGCGACTGTCAAAAATACTTATTCATTTCCCTGTAAAAATACATGTCATTTATTCCCCTTTACAAAAATAGAACTACAGCAATTTCAAAACATAGAAGTTTGTTAGACCATTTTATACAAAACAAATACACTCTTCTACTTGCTGCTTATTATGAACCGACCAAAGTCCATTTCTATGTCTTCCACCAGGCCTCAGCATCATTTATGAAGACTCAGAAGACAATCACAACCTGTATGATATTGTCATTGATAACTTATTTGATATTGATTTTACTGTTACAATGTCAAAGAATGAATTTGGCCAAATATAAGGATTTCAATGACATTAATAAGAAATTAGATTCAAACTGATAATAGATCAACATTTTTTGGCAAATAATGGCATTACTCAACTATTTTACTGCATAAGTTTGTCAAAACTTGGTGAACATTTTGCTCAAAACATTTCAATTTGCTTCTGGAGGAAGAGAGAAACAGATCTGACCCCTCTCTGGATTAATGGAGTCTGTGTTGAACAGGTGGAGACCTTTAAACTCCTGGGTGTTCACATCTCTGAGGACCTCTCCTGGTCGACTAACACCACTGAAACTGCCAGGAGAGCGCAACAGAGGCTGTACTTTCTCAAGTACTCCGGAGAAACAACATTGACCAAAAGCTGCTGGTGTCTTTCTATCGGGTGACTGTGGAGAGCATTCTAACTTACTATGTCACCGTGTGGTTTGCAGGCTGCACCGCAGCAGATAAGCAGAAGTCTCTAGCACGTCTCCTCGTTTCGCCCTGTACGCTCTCTTGTGTCAGTTTTCCGCTTTATATGATGTTACTTAGTTTACATAATACGATTGTACAACGAAATGACATGGATCAGATGGAGGGTAGGTCCTGAGTCGCTGCAACTCTGTGCACCGCCACAGTATCAACCTGACGGAAACCTATGCAAACAAAGGGAGAACATGCAAACTCCACACAACGCCCTGCCCAGTCCGGGATTTGAACCTAGGATCTTCTTGCTGTGAAGCAAGAGCACTAACTGCTCAGCCACCATGCCGCAGAGCACATTTTGTTTTGGTTTTCAAGAAAATCATCCAATCAGGAAGCAGCATCACTAACTTTTTACGGTTGAAGTTTAAGATTAACTTTTGACAGTTATGTAGGAAAAATGTTGAATAATTCTAATATTTATATATATATTTTATGTCAGGTTGTGATTCAAGGCAATACTTTTTAAAGACTTTTATTGCCTTCAAAAACTGACTGCTTTGACACTTTCAAACTGTTTATTGCAAAAGTCTTCCATTCGCTCCCACAATGAGGTGACTTCTTCCATGTCTTTCATCCATTCACTCCTGCTCCGAGGTGCTTTCTTTAGCTTCTTCCATGTCTTTACCTCCTCGTTTAGCCCTGTACTCCCTCTTGTCCCAGTTCTCCTCATGCTCTGAGGTCGTTCCTTCACCTCCTCGTTTGGCCCTGTACTCCCTCTTGTCCCAGTTCTCCTCATGCTCTGAGGTGTTCCTTCTGTTTGGTTTCCTCCTCGTTTGGCCCTGTACTCCCTCTTGTCCCAGGTCTCCTCATGCTCTGAGGTCGTTCCTTCTGTTTCGTTACCTCCTCGTTTGGCCCTGTACTCCCTCTTGTCCCAGGTCTCCTCATGCTCTGAGGTCGTTCCTTCTGTTTGGTTACCTCCTCGTTTGGCCCTGTACTCCCTCTTGTCCCAGTTCTCCTCATGCTCTGAGGTCGTTCCTTCTGTTTGGTTTCCTCCTCGTTTGGCCCTGTACTCCCTCTTGTCCCAGGTCTCCGTGTGGTGGCCGTGCTTTCGCTGATGCCTCTTGTAGTTGTCCCAGTGGCCCGTGGTGTAGCCGCACTCCTCGCACTTGTACGGCTTGTGTCCCGTGTGGCGCAGCATGTGGCGCTTCAGGTTCATGCTCTGGTTGCAGCTGTATCCGCAGACGGGGCAGTGGAACGGCTTGGCGCCCGTGTGCACCCTCTCGTGGCGCCGCAGGTTGGCGAGGTTCCCGCACGAGTAGCTGCAGACCCCACAGGCGTAGGGCTTCTCGCCGGTGTGGACGCGCATGTGGCGTTTGAGGTTGTCCGGGTGTGAGGAGGTGTAGGCGCAGTGTGGGCAGCGGTGGGCTTTGGCGGAGTCGTGGGTCTGGGCGTGGCGGGTCAGGTGGTATGGGTAACGGGACAGGAAGGGGCATGCGGGGCAGCCGTACAGTTTGGCGCTTGTGGAGGAGGGTTTTCGGCGCGAGCAGGAAACGATGGTGACGGCGGCTGAAGGAGGGGAGGAGTCAGAGGAGCAGCTGCGACACATCTGAGAGACAAAATAAAATGCTACAATATCAGTACAAATTTAACTTTACTACAGAAAAGACAATGTTACAAACACAGGGTTCTCCCTCAAAATTCTAACATAGTCCTCTTTTTTCATGGTGCCATGAACCCGAACAAGGCTCCCTGTGCCTGAGCCTGCAAAACAGCCCCACAGCATGATGCTCCCACCACCATGTTTAACTGTGGGGACTGTGTTCCCAGGGTTGAAGGCCTCTCCCTTTCTTCTCCAAACATAAGCAACATCCATGTGCCCAAACAGTTCCAATTTAGTCTCATCAAACCAAAGCACATATAAAGACAACCTAAACATGTATTTTATTCCAAAATGTACCAAAAGCTTCAAAATAGCACTGGGGAATGTTTGAAGATCAATTTTCATCAAAGTTGCAAATATTTGGATGAAATTTGGGAAAATGTTCCAAAATTTAAGAGGGGCTAATAATTGTGGCCTCGACTGTAGATTTTGTTGCAAAAAAAAAAGAGGAAATTGTGGCTATTTCCATGCAAAAAAAGCATACTTTTATATGTAAACATAAAATGACGGAAAACCTGTGACACATTTTTCTCATATTTAAGTCATATATAGCACAAGTTTCAAATTGATACTCATTTTAAACTGCAGTGTTAATATTTACCTGTCCCTCTGCGTCCGCACGGTCTGTCTGGATGTCCTCGTCGTCCAGAGTGTGTCCACAGACCCTGCAGCAAACGGGGAACAGCAGAGCGGGAAGAGAAGACTCTAAAGAGCCCAGAGAGAGGAACCTGCCCTGGGACAGCGTCAGAGTGGACATGACTGGAGACAAGAGAGAGGTGTGAGGTACAAGGACAAACTCAACAAAACATCTGGACTAAATAAAGAAAAAAGAGCCCACAAGACGAAGCTAATGCTGACCCAGGAGACTAATAAACACCTGCTTTGTCAGAGTCTACAATAAGTGCCAGTGAGGAACAGAGCAGCGCTAGTGAGAAATGTGAGTGTACACCTTCAAAAATGCCTCTTATTGTGGTTTTAATTATATCCCCATGTTATTTAGGGTTTGCTCTGTTGTGTTCGTTAACGTGATTGCTTACGGCGACGCATATTTGAAGACTACAAAAACAGATACAAAAACTGATACAAAAGAATGGCAGCCCATAAAGACGTTTGCTCAGTGAGCCGCTCTGATTAGCCCCACACATTTGATGTAGCGAGGTTCAAATCATCAACCGCTCGGTGCCATACCCACTTTCTTTCGAACAGAAAGAAGTGGGTGTGGTTGACTAGGTTTGGGATCTCCAACCAGTTTTTAACGTTCTTTGAGTAAGTCAGGAGGTCTGTTTACCTGCTAGACTAGTTTGTAACTTCCTGTAGCCTTCATCAGAAGAGTCACATGATGGTGAAGTGACGTGTCCGAGGCTGCTTACATGGATTTGCCAGTTAGCAGGGGAAGCTTGCGCCCCCTACTGACTGAGGCCTTCTCCGCGACCATAGCTTAGGTCTAAGAAAGGGTATGCTCCATTGTCCCGGTTCATTGATGTTGGTGCAGGTTTCCTGATCTCGATGGCTTCTCTGATCCAGCTGTGGTACTTGTTACTTTGGGCATTGTACCAGTCCATAATGTGGACTTGGACACGTCACTTCACCATTACATGACGCTTCTGATGAAGGCTACAGGAAGTTAGCCAAAACTAGTCAAGCAGATAAACAAACCTTCGGTTTTACCAAAAGAACGTCTCCAGTCATGCCCACTCTTGACACTGTCCGAGGCTGATTACATGGATTTACATGGATTTGCATGCAAGCATCAAGTCTCCAGTTTAGAATAAACAGAGGTGACTAGTTTGGATGCCAGGCTAGGACATCCCTGCTCTGAATCATGATTAAGACTTTTGAAAAGACGTTTGAACCAGGTCCACACCAGAAAACTCACCTTCATCCATCTCCTCCCCTTTCCCCTTCCTCTTCTTCACCCGTTTTCCCGCGGTCTTCTTGTTCTTCCTCTGCTCGGCGTGCGTCCTCTGGTGCCTCCGCAGGTTTCCATGTGAACTGCAGGCGTACTCGCACTTCTCGCAGCGATACGGCTTCTCTCCTGTATGTGTTCGGGCGTGTCTCTGCAGATTGACCAGCTGAGTGGACGCATAGCTGCAAATGCCGCAGCGAAAAGGCTTCTGACCCTCGTGGATCCGCATGTGCCGCTTTAGGTGGTTGGAGTAGCGTGACGTGAAGGGGCAGAGCGAGCACGAGAACAGCTTCACAGGAGAGTTTTGTTTGTCATTTGGACGTTTTCTACCGTTTTTGACCCGTTTCTGTGATTTCGAAGGAAAGAGAGGAGACTGAGCACTTTCTTCACAGTCGAGGCAGTAGAGGTCAGAGGAGAGGTCCAAACCGATTCCTGGAAGAAAATACAAAAGCAAAATTCATTTTCCTGTCTGTAGTTCTGTAGGATTTTGTCGAGAACTAGTATAGAAAAGTGCATACTTTCACTTTACTTCTCACCGCTCTTATAAGTCTGGCTGCAGCCAATATAGAGTTATGCTCCACAACTCCACAGTAAATGATGTCACATGAGCAGGAAATTTCAATATTCAAATGCAAATTGGCCACGACAGGAAACTTTTGAGCAAAACGGCAATGAAATTGCGGAGCAATGTCATTTTGCAAGAAATTCAGATGTAATGCCAGTATTGGGTTTGTCTGGGTATCCGTGGGCTCTGCAGAGGTTTCCTCTGGTTAAAACATGCACAAGAGACCCAGGATGAATGAAGTCTGTGTGTGAGTGAATGGTGCTGGTCAGAAAGTCCATTGGCGCAGATGTGTGCAGCCGGGCTTCTGTCAGTCTGCCTCAAAGGGCAGCTGTGGCTACAACAGTTTACATACTTAAAAGGGGCTCAACGGAAGTTGTCAATTTTCTACTCGTGACTGCCACCTCAGGTCTTACGCGTAACTGCAGTCGCTATGTTAAGGATGTGTTTCCATAGTCAGTAGCCTGTTTGACAAAATAACTGGTAAATACAGTATAATAACTACTGGCTAAGATGACGACCAGGCCTAAATATCAAAAAAGTTACACTACGCATTATGGATATTCTGCAAAGCTGATCAGCCTAATTGGAAATTAGGGCTGGGCGATTATGAAAAAAAAATAATCTTGATTTTTTTCCCCCATATTGAACGATTTTGATTTTCGATTCGATTTTTGTCTGAATAAGAAAAAAATTAATAAAAACAAATAAATACGGCCTTAAAAGGGACTTATAAACCCACTTCGTGCTCCAGGCCTTCAGTAGCTGATGACGATCTTTGGAGTAAGATCGAAACGTCCTACACTTCAACTACAGAGTACAGATGAAGACTGAAGAATTTTTGCCTCTCCTTAATACAGTGCAGTCATCCTGTCCCCTGTGCAGAAAAACAGCCCCAGAGCATGATGCTTCCACCCCCATGCTTCACTGTAGGCATGGTATTATTGGGATGATACTCATCCTTCTTCTTCCTCCAAACATGGTGAATGGTCTCATCTGACCACATCACTTTCTCCCATGACTCCTCTGGATCATCCAGCAGAGGCACCTTCCGTGCGATTCATGATTTTAAACCATGACGTCTTAGTGCATTACTGATAGTAGCCTACAATTTTGTCTGATGTCTTTTTTTTTTGGTCTTGCCCATGTTGGTTTTGACTGATTGTGGGGTGCACAGGTGTCTTTATGAAAGCTAAGAACCCCAAACTGGTGCTACTAAATTAGAAATCATTAGCAGAGTGTAGTTGGACTATTTAAAAGCAGAATAACAGGTCTTTGAGGGTCAGAAATCTGTCTGCTAAGCAAGTGATCAAATACTTTCTCATACAATATGATTTCCAGATTGTATATTTTAGATTCTGTCTCTCACAGGGGAATTGCACCAACCATGAAAATTTTAGACCCCTCCATGATTTCTAAGTGGGAGAACTTGCAAAATCACAGGGGGATCAAATACTTTGAGAAAAGGGTCCTTTTCTGAATATGAACGGGAGTCGGCATCTCTTTCCTTTCTCTCTCTCTCGCTCTCTCGCTCTTTCTCTCCCTCGCTCTCTGTCTGACACAGGGTTGTTGGAGAAAGATGAGCAGAGCCATGTTCCTAAATGTTATTAAACCAATATGGCCAAAACAAAGGCAGCTTTGCGAACTTTCGTTTTCCTTTATGAACAGTCACATGGCTAATCCTTGTAAGCCGAGTAGGCTATTGCAACTACAGTTCCCAAAAAGAAAAGTCGCTGCGAGTTTATGTCTTTTTTTTCTCTCTCCCTCTTGGCACTAGGTGTGCATCAGCAGTGACACGTTAATGGAGCTAAAAATCACAGTAAACCTACTTGAAAAATGAAGACTACACCACTGGCTAGAAGCCCTTTCTTCACTCAAAAAGCAGAATGAAATTGAAACTAGGCCAGCCCGAGGTCAGCCATCAAACCAAAGTTGGATCGGTGCAGAGTCAGAGATAGTCCGACAGAGACCGCTCCGAGACCAACTGTTTGAGCCACTACGAGCACAGCTCTTTAGACCGGTCTAAAGTTGTGCGGCTGGATTCACACAGACCTTAAAGTGCCGCTCTCGAGTCGACAGCCGCTTTAGGTCGACCTAACCAGTGGCAGTGTGAAAATGACCTGAGCATCATAATAATATATAATTATATGTAAATATAAAGGCCATTGTACATATTCACATGGTTAAAGGAATTGCTGAAAATCAGCTAGTTAAGAACGGTGCAGAGTAATTTAAATCATTTAAACAATTTCATTGTTGGCATAGATTAGCAATTTAAAACCTGTATTTAAAACATTGGTCTACCAGAGCAGTTTGATGTGTAACTTGCATTTAATGTGCGAATGTTTAATTCTTAATACTTCATTGTGAATCCTTGAATGCTAATTTGTGGTGCTCTACCTGAAACACCAGTGTGCAGGCTCAGCACAGCAAATTAGGAGAGCACTTGACAATTATCATTATTTGAAAAGAATAAACACAGCGGTTTCACTAATGGCTTCACACAACCACTAGCTATTAGGTTTTTGTGTTACATTTCATCTTGGCCAAAAAAAAAAATCTGAATTTAAGTCAGGGTATATAAACTTTCACATACCACCACACTGTGTATGTAAAACTGCCCCATGTAAAAAAGTGCCTTGTGAGCATGTCTGTGAAAGGTACTACACAAATGAAGCTCTTCTTAGATTCAATGCTTTATAATGCCTTGCAGAAACCTTATAATATTGCTAATATAATAATAATTTGAAGACGTGTTGTGTTGTCCTGTACCTATATCGATTCCGGTGGAGAGCAGCGACTCTGGCAGCAGTTTCCCGCAGCGTTTACAGGCGCCAAATGTTAAAGAGGGGTCAGCGGGAACAGAAGAATCCTCCACACTCAACGAGAACACCGTCACTGCAGAGAACAACAATTACATTAACCCCGGTTTCTGACATTTATGTTTTGATTTGTCCTTCAAATAAAATAAAAAGCTGATATTTATGCTGAAGGGACTAAAAACATGTTTTCATAGTTAGTTACTGACCTGTGTCTCTGTCCAGCCCCATGATCTCAGAGTCTCCAAACTCCAGGTCTCCGCTCAGCAGGAAGTCACTGTCCAGAACCAAACAGCTGGGATCGACCAACACGGGAGCATCAGGCGATGGCACACCCACTGACAGAGAGGGGGAAAATTAGGCCTGCACAATATATCAGAGGAAATATTGTATCGCGATATTAGATGACAAACTCGTACAAAATTCATGGAACTAGGGCTGAACAATTTTGGGAAATAATCTAATTGCGATTGATTTTCCTCAATATTGCGATTTAATATGCAATGCAAGGTCCTCTTTAGGGCTGAACGATTTTAACAAAACATAAATGTAAATATAATTTAGAGCTGGGGAATTTGGCCCGCCGATTTTTTTTAAAGCACCTAAAGTGACTGCAGAAATATTTGACCTGGGGGGAGTGTGAGAGTCCTGCAGTTGTATTTATTTTTCAGACGTGATTTTTTTGCATTCATGTGGATTTTAGAAAATAAATGATATTTTCAGCTGGTCCTTTAGCTCCATCTGTGCTTTTATAATTTATTTTTTAGGAGCGAGCAAAGGCAGTATGGCCATAAGACAGTGTCAGTGCCCTCTGCTGGACAGTGTGGAATTTCTTCCTTTCTCCCTAGTTTTTACTAACATTTTTGACCAACTAATTTTTACCTACTGTATATTTCATATAGCCTAAAGATGTATTTTATATTTCAAAATGTACCAAAAACTTCTAAAAAACATTGGTGAATGTTTAATTAGATTTTCATCAATGCTGCAAACATTTGGATGAAATTTTGGAAAATGTTCCATAATTTAAAGTGGGCTAATAATTGTGGCTATTGGGGATACTTTATTGATCCCGAAGAAATTCCATTTTCCAGCTGCTTGTCACACACATAAAAAAGAGACAGCTTAAAAGTCGTAAAAGTACTAAGAAGACATAATAAATAAATAGGACACATACAACCATAGCCCCCAGTTAGCCCCTACATGCATACATTTACAGTTGTGCTCAAAAGTTTACATACCATGGCAGAATATCAGGGTATGTAAACTTGCATTTCACAGAATATGAATGATAACACAAAAGCCTTTATTTCACTCATGGTTAGTGGTAGCGTGAAGCCATTAATTGTCAAAAAAAAACATTTGTTTACGCTTTTCAACTATAAACTAGGCAAATGTCCCTGATCAAACGTTTACATATTGTGCATCTTGAAACAAATGAGAGTCCTGCATTTCAGCTGAAATGAGTTTCTTCTTTGCTCCTGAACAATTTTCCTGGCAGTTGTTGAAGGTCATGTAAACATTAGTTTGTGGACATTTGAGTAGTTTCTGTTTCATTATGATTTCAAAAGAGTAAACTCAGTTCATTGACTGGCCTCGTTTGTGGAAGACAACGGTTTATCTGGCCCTAACATCCTCTTCCTCACCAACGCTGTCCTGTTTCCTGTCAGTCTCTCTTCACTTCCTGTCTATTTGAACAACCAAGGACTAAACCAGGGCTGCGTCTGAATAGTGCAAATGGGTAAGAGGTCGAACCCAAAACCGGAAGTGCGTCACCGTCCGCCATAATAAGTGCTGTCTGAACAGTCCTGTCAGTTAGGAAGGAGCTAGGGACAGGAGCCACTAAGCTCCCTAAAATAGCCTCTTTAGCATAGGGACCTCTAGAGGTTCCTAGCTGACAATCAGGAGCTAAGAGGCATCCCACAATCCTTTGCGCCGTTCCCACAAGTGTTTTTTTTAAACCACTCGAGTGTTTACGAAAATTGCCGATCTCTGCACGACACGGTTCATGATTGACAGACACGCATTTAATTCAATAGAATGATCTGCACAAGTCAAACTTTATAAAAGTGACAAAATAAATGAGTCTCCACAGAGCACCTCCCTCTGTAAAGATCACTTCAGTATGGACTAAGCAAGTTTCATTACTTATTTTGTTTTAGTTTAGAGGCAATGCTTAATATGCAAATTAGCCACATGCTTTAAGCTCCAATAATAACATGGAGGAGCAGCTCCCTGTGCCATAATAACCTACGGTTCTGATGCCCAAAGGACAGGATTATGTGTAATTTGTCCAGGGCATTTATAGAGGCAATAATTTGATGGATTCGGATTAGGCCCAGGTCTAAACCAGGAATAAACCAGGAATAAACCAGGACTAAACCAGGACTGAACCAGGACTGAACCAGGACTGAACCAGGACTAAACCAGAGGGCTGTTTCATAAAACTTGCTCAGTAAAGCCAGGCTTATGGCCTGACTTCTCTCTTAACTAAGCATAAAACAGAGGAGTTCAGGCTTAGTCCGTTTCACCAAACTTGTTCAGGGTTTTACTAGCCGTGCTCAGGACTAAAAACCAGGCCTAAACAAGGACAAAACCAGGCCTAAACAAGGACTAAACCAGCTCTAAACAAAGA
>OMNZ01070803.1:0-14006 GCA_900303255.1 Lesueurigobius sanzi | reverse complement strand
AGATTGATAATCTCAATAACTTGATGTACTTAATTCACTTTTTAGGTGACTGTACTTCTTAGAGAAGTTTTTATCATATAGTACTTTTTACTTATACTTGAGTAATAATATAATGAAGTACATGAAGTATTTATACTTGAAGAGTTCATTTGCAAAAACGGATATCTCCGTTTTGAATTTGTAGCTAAATAATTTCAGATTTGTAGCACTGTGCTCTAAAAAGGACACCAGGAAATGTAAAGTTGAATACATTTCATCAAAAACAAGACACTTCATATTTCTGATTCACTAAATTACATGTGGTCATTAAAATCACTGAAAAACAAAGAGAAAAGTACAAGCTTAACTTTATTTTTGTCAATGGCACTTGTTTTTGCAAATGAACTCTTCACTTTTACTTAGTAGTATCAAATGAGTTACTGGTTCCACTGTGAGTAAATCTTTAAGTGTCAAAATCTTCATTATGACGTGTAAAGTAATTTGCAGCTTATTGTGCAGAAGTGTTTATTTTTATCCATTTTATTTAAACAATAGAATTTTCTGAATATTTCTGCATCATTTATGTCACTAATGAAACACATTTCTCCATAAAGTTTTATCTCCTAAATGTCATTCTTATGCTCCAACACTTCCTCAGTGCTCCCAGTACTCACTAGTACTAATGATAAACTCCTAGTGTGTACGTGCTTGATGGACAGAGGATACTTCATTGGGCCTGAGCACGGTGGCACAGTGGTTAGTGTTCGTGCTTCACAGCTAGAAGGTCTCCGGCTCCATCCCCGACAGGGCCTTTCTGAGGAGTTTGCATGTTCTCCCTGTGTCTGCATAGGTTTCCACTAAAACATGTACAATAGGCCTAGGATGAATGATGTCTGTGTGAACAGGTTAAGTCAGCCACACCTGTGTCAGTCTGCCCCAGGGCAGCTGGTTGCCTGCAGTGAATGTAAAGCCCTTTGTCTGTCTGTGAGAGGCGCTCTTCTTCACATTGACAGTAACAGGCATCAAGGTACAAACAAATCAAAAAGGCAATAAATAAATCAAAGGGCTCCAGTGGAAATATTAGCTTTTATGAAATATTAATTAAATATTATGATGCTGCTGAAAATGATTGTTTTTATTTTAGCTTGTGTATTTTTTGAAAGTACTGTGTTAAATGACAAAGTTCTCTAGTGTTTTTTTCCCAAGTTTTCCAAAATTAAGGCCAGATTTACTTGAGTAATTTTGACTTAACAAGTCATTTTTTTGCTATTTTTGTAGTCCATTGTCGTGTTTTTTTTTTTTATACTTCAGTCAATAAAAGTTGGAAAAAAAAATGTTCCAACTGAAAATCATCACCCACTTTTGGGTCCCGTCCCACCAGTTGAGAACCACTGGTCTAAGGTCTAATTATTCTCTCATAAAGGTGTCCGAAAGTGGAGACAACATTAAAAACGTGTGTGATGTAGAAAGGACTTTCAGCCACAAGAATAACATGGAAATCAATATCAAATAATGATCAGAGAAAACATTTGGACACTTTATTTTTGGATTTATTTATTTCATAAAGACTTCTCGTCCATAGACTTGTATTGGCACCTGCTCCGACTGAAATACACTTCTATAAAGGGAACCTTTCAAAGCTATTTCAACTAAAGCGTGCACATTTCTCAGCACAAATGTTCTTCTCCTTGTCCTTTTGCTTTGCCAGAAGAATCCGTTTGCACAGACAAAAGTTTTCCCAGTGGCCACATTAGTTTTAAATGTAAGTCCAACACAAATAGTATTTTTTTTTTTCTTTCTGAATGGAGTTGAAATTCCTGGGCTCTGTGCGTGAGGAGCCTGGGCTGTGATGAGAGCGCGGACCTGTCTCATGAATTGCCACGTTTAGTTTGAAAGCAGAGGACGCACAGTCACTACTTTTGGCAGAGCGCTGTCCGGGTCGATGATACAACACGTTTGAGCTGGTGGCAAACTGTTCAGTGCAATGATGTCATCGAAATGTGGACACCTAAACCTGTGCCGTTTGGGAGACGTTTTCAACAAGTTTTCAACAAGTGCATCGAATTAGTTTAAGGCAAAAGTCTTTTCTCTAAAGGTTTTTAATCTCTCAAGGATTTTAAACTCTTAACATAAACTTTCACCTGGAATGAAATAAATGTCCAGATCTTCACAATAAGGCGTTTCATTATTGCACCGATTCAATGTTTCTCCACAGATTGACACAGAAAATTGTAACTTCAAAAGCCATTTTCTCAAAATGTATTTTTCACTCTTGCAACACCATCTCCGCTTTAGTAGCTCCTACAGACTCCAAACTTTACTGTAGAAGTCTGTAGAAGCTACTCGAGCAGGGGTTCCCAAAGCGGGGGTCGCAGGACACTGAGGTGGGGGTCGCCAGATGATTTCAAGACAATTTTTTTTTTTTAATTTATAATATTGAGTTTGTATGCATGTATTCTTGATTGAAAACAGTATATTTTAGTAATACTGAGCCTCATATCAAAGTATAGTATCAAAATGAGCACTAATAAACCAGATTTAACCCTTTAGGCGCCAAATATAAAATTTAAGATTCATGTATCACCAATTCCTCTCACATCCCCAAGTCACAGTTGTTGCCAAAAGTTTCCATACCCAGACAGAATGTCAGGGTATGGAAACTTATGCATTTCAGAGAATATGAATGATAATACAAAAACCTCTATTTCGCTCATGGTTAGTGGTTTGTGTGAAGCCATTTATTATCGAACAACCTGTTTGTTTACACTTTTCAACTAGAAACTAGCAAAAATGTTTACAGATTGTGCATCTTGAGTCCTGTATTTCAGCTGAAGTGAGTTTTTCTTTGCTCCTGGCAGTTGTTGAAGGTCATGTAAACGTTAGATCAGGGACATTTGAGTAGTTTGTTTCATTATGATTTCAAAAGAGTAAACTCTTCAAACAACCACTCACCATTAGTGGGAAAAAAATTAAGATATTTGTGGCATCCATTCTATGAAAAATGGCCATAAGATTAAAAGGGTATGTAAACGTATGAGCACAAGCTTTTATTCTGATGTCCATTGTGGTTATTTTTCATGATGTGTTTGTGCGCCAAAGAACAATCCAAACCTGCCTCATAACACTAAACGTGAAAGCATTGTTTGTTTAAGGGTATGGTCGAGTCTAGAAGAAAAGTTTGAAATAAGGAAGTACAGTTCTCCCAAAGTGTCCAGTGGTGTGGATATCAGTCTGCCCCAAAGTTTATTTTAGTTTAGTTTATTTATTTGAAGGACAATGTACAGTTAAGCTGGACACACACTAGAGGATTTTTAGCCAGATTTTTAGTCTGAGGAGGCGTGGCTCAATAAAACTTTCTCTCATGGCAGGATCTGTGGTGGGACTCCTCATGTGTACGGATCTTTAGTCTCAAAAGATGAAAAATCCTCTAGTGTGTGGCCATTAAAAAGATGACTGCACCAGAGATGGCATCGTGCTAATGTACTCCTTAACATTTAACATACACAATAAAATACACCAAGAAAGAAAGCCATATACAAGTGCAATATACAAAGAAGTCGCCATCGCACCATCGCATTTCACCTGGAAGTTTACATCTTACAACATTAAATATTCAACGTGAAGTTTTAAAGTTCAGCCTCTCTCTGTCGCCCTCTTTCTCTCTAAACTAATTCTCTTTCACTCTTTCTCTCTGTCTCCCTCTTCCCTCTCTCCCCCTGTCTCTCTCTCTCACTGTGTCCCCTCTCCCACCCTGTCCACTCTCTCTCTCTACCCCCTCCCTCTCTCTCTCCCTCCCTCCCTCCTCCCTCTCTCTCTCTCCACCTCTGTTCCTGGCCACTACTCCCCTGCTCCTCTCCTCTGTGATGCGAATACTGATGGAGACACTATTTAATTTGAGAAAGCCGATGTTTGTGCGACAGACACCGAAAAACTCCAGCGATCCCTCCGACGCGATTTTAAGCATTTGTCAAACGAACATATCCCCTTTACATCTCCCCCTCTTTTCGTTTTTTTTTTTTTTTTTTTTTTTGGGAGCATATGTGCCAGGCTGCGATTGGTATGCACGCTAAGCCACCGCGGGCGCTTCACAAATTGTCTCCCCTCCTTTTCGCACAGTCTACAGTCAATACAGCGCTCATTTTAAAGAACAATGGGCCGCCGCGGACCCGTGTTTACCATTCCCGGAGCGTGTGCAAAGTCTCCATTCCAAAAAGCCGCCGGATTAACCTTGAGATGGCCAGATTGAACATGCAACAGTTGAATTCACACCGCCATGTTTGCCAATGTCAATTTTTTTAGGGATTGTTGCAGAGAAAAATGTTGATAACGATGATTTTTTGGAGAGAAAGGAAATGAGAGCCTCCATTGGGAAAAACTCCGGACAATAGGTTTAATCTTCTTGGTATAAGAATGTATACAGTATTTTTGCACCTATAACAAGTAAAAACCTCTAATTACACCTAGGGATGTCAAGATGAAGCGGTTTTATGATTACCGCGATTATAAAAGCTCACTGCAGGTTAATCCCTATATTTAAGACTGGAGGTTAATGGTTTCTCATGAGCCACAGTGTATGTGTCTGAATGCAGCGCACTCAACGGTAAAGGCTGAAGAAATGTCCACCAACAATACAAAAGTCAGCTGCAGGTTTCATGATCCAGTGTGCAAAGAGAAAAACTCATTCATCTTCACATGATAAATGCATAATGTCGCCAAAGGAAGAGTGCCAAAAGAACCATGTGCTGTTTGCTATGTCACGGAAAAAAGAAACCAGCTGTTTCAAATAATCTTTTTTTTTTAACATACGCTGAATGTTCAATAGGTTTTTAACTGAACAACAATCACGTTAATATGACTATTATATACCTTTTGCGAAGGCCTACACCCCATCTAAACCTGGTCTAAACCTGGCACACCTGCTCTAAACCTGGCACACCTGCTCTAAACCTGCTCTAAACCTGCTCTAAACCGGCTCTAAACCTGGTCTAAATGTAAATGGCGAACTACATTTTTTTTTTTCAGGTTTTGGGCCAATTTCCAAATAAACTTTCACCTGTAAACAAATAAATGACCTAATTTTCATAATAAGGTGTTTGATTATTCGCTGATTCAACATTTCTCCATAGAACTACTGTACATGGGAAATTGTAAATTTAAGCACCATTTTCTCAAAATGCATTTCTCTCGCATTGTGGCGACAACACAACTCCTATAGACTCCAAACTTTACAGTCTTATATTAAAGAATATTCTGAAGGTTTGTTCAGAGGGATTTTTCAATATTTAATTCCTAGCTTGATTTAATGTTTGAACCCCCAAATAACAAGGCAAAAATAGATTTTTTTTCAGATTTCTTCACTAATTGCTTATTCAAAAACTAAATATCCAAAATCCCCTCTGAACACATCTTTACAGATAATAATATTTTTTTTGTTTGTTGATATATTATATCAACAAAATAGAAATTAAACAAAATTTAAACCTAGTTCAATCCATTATTTAGGTCCATCCATTTTTATGCTTAAACTATTTTTATATGAAAACATAACGTGATAAACAAACGTGCAATTCATTTTTTTTGCTCATATTTATGTCAGTACTGTAAAACAAAAGTTTCAAATTGATATCACTTAATTTCCCCCCCCCCCCCTATATTCACCTGGACTGTCTGGACTAACTTTATTTCTCCTATTTTTAAGCAACACATTTTTCAAGTAGAATCCCAAATGTGCAGAGGCTCACATTTTGTCTCTTCATCAGAATTCACCCACCGCCTCTCTCTCTCCGCAGGTCCCGCGCCTTTGTTTACACCCGTCGTAGCGAGGAGCACTGCCCAGCCTCATGAGTGGGCCTCGCGGATCGCTCCCACCGCCGAAACGAAAACCCCTCCGACAGCAGCCCCGCCTCCGCCGCCAACCGCACCGACCGCGCCAGAGCAACCGCCATGGACCTGACTAAGATGGGCACCATCCAGCTCCAGAACCCCTCCCACCCCACGGCCCTGCTGCACAAGGCCAACCAGATGCGCCTGGCGGGGACCCTGTGCGACGTGGTCATCATGGTGGACACGCAGGAGTTCCACGCCCACCGCACCGTCCTCGCCTGCACCAGCAAGATGTTCGAGATCCTCTTCCACCGGAGCAGCCAGCACTACACGCTGGACTTCCTCTCGCCAAAGACCTTCCAGCAAATCCTGGAGTACGCTTACACTGCCACGCTCCAAGCCAAGGTGAGACGCATTTGGAGGCTCGAAGTTGGATTCAAACTAAATTGAAAGTAGTTCATGAGGCTAAAACTAAGGCTATAGGGCTAGGAATTTAGGGAACCGCTCATCTAAATCATTTTTCTGTGTCAAATCTGTTGGAATTTGTAATGTTTGCAAATGATACAAACTTCCTGGCTAGAAATAAGTTACTTTGCTTAAAGTTTGCAAAATGGTGAAGTGACAGTAAATATAAGCATTTCTAACTTGTGTTTTAATAGAGTAACATTACTGTCCTAAAACTAGCTATCTAACTCACAATGTGCAGCTATCATTAAAAGTTTCCCTGAGATAGTCATGTAACTAGCTTACACTGTGGAGACAATAAAAACATGTGGATGATGTTGGCCATGAGAATAATATGGCAGCTTTGTGAATCCAATCACTATCAAATAATGATCAGGGAAAACATTTGGACATTTTCTTTTTGGAAATTTCTTTCTCTCATGGAGATAATTGGCACCTGCTCCAACTGCAATACACTGCAAAAACTCATATCTAAGTTAGGTAATCTAGAAATTAGCTACATTTTCTTGAAATAAGTACATTTGCCCGTGGTTTGAGAAACTAATTTCAAGATACTTGTCCATGGGGCAAGTTTTTTACACTTGAATTAGGAAAAAAAACAATAACAATCATGTTTCTTTGTCTAATTTTGAGTGTGTTGAGACCTTTTTTCTTAATTTTAGTGTAAAAGGCCCCATGGACAAGCATCTTGAAATTAGTTTCTCAAACCAAGGACAAATGTACTTATTTCAATTTAACTCATTTCTAGATTACTTAACTTACTAAGATTTGACTTTTTGTAGTGTACAACAACAACAACAACAACAACAACAACAACAACAACAACAACAACAACAACAACATATTCAAAGAAGAAGTTTCAAATGTATCTTTCTTGCCCTATTCCCCCTCAGTGTCTCGCCTGTAACTGTATCTTTCACTCGCTCGAAGGTGGAGGACCTGGACGACCTGCTGTACGCCGCCGAGATCCTGGAGATCGAGTATCTGGAGGAGCAGTGCCTCAAGATCCTCGAGACCATCCAGTCGTCGGACGAGAACGACGCGGAGGTCGGCGCCAACGACGCCAGCGCCGAGGAGGACGAGGAGCGCAAGGGTCACGCCAAGAACTCCTCCCGAAAGCATTCCGTGGAGAGCTCCTTCCTCCACCACCACCACCCCCACCACCACCACCACGCGTCCGCCATGGCCGGCCTGGTGGACCAAAGCCCGTCCGTGTCCACGTCTTTCGGGATGAGTCCGACCAAAGCCGCGGTGGACAGCCTGATGAGCATCGGCCAGTCGCTCCTCCAGCAGGGCTTCACCTCCGAACAGCTGCTCCACGCCAACTCGCACCACCTCCTGCCCGAGATCAAGACCGAGATGATGCAGGTCAGTGGGAACTGCTCCAACTGAAGACGTTCTATTGAGATCATGTTTGTGCTGCCTGGAATGACACTGCAACTCAATTAAAAGTACTGAATGGACAGTATATTATTAAATAGGTTTTAAGTTGACAGAATACAGTTAAAAAAATAATAATAATAACCAAGGAACTCCTCCCATAACATCACTACATGAGAAAGGCTTGTTGGAGCAGCCAGCAACATGTTTTAAAAGATTTTAATATGCATTAGCCCAGTAAAATAAAGGCTTTTTAGAAAATCTAAATAGAGAATTAATTTTGTGGATGAGTGCCTTGGTTCTTTGTTTTTTTTTTTCTTGAATTTCTGCCCCCCAACACCAAAAAGGACCTTCCCCAAAAAAAAGCTACTTTTGTCATACTGACTTCCTTCTCAGAATACGGTTTAATTTAGTCAACCAATTTAACATGTCATTTTCCTCAACAAAAATGACATCCAAACACAAAAGAGAGCGGGTTGACTAAATCACGACTAAAACTGAACTATATTTTCAAACAAACTAAAATTTGAAAAAGTTCAAATTGTGCCTTATTTTTGGGGTTTTTACATTCAATAAATAAGGCAATAATTAAATATTAAAAAAAATCTTCAAAGTCCAAGAAAGCAAAGTTTGGAGTCTGTAGGAGTTACAAAAGTGGAGCTGATGTTGAATATAATGAAAACCTGAAAAGAAATGGCCATTATTTGGATTAGTGTCTTTTTGGGGAGGCAGTCAAATGGACCAAACACATCAGTAATTGTGAATGGGAAACACTGCGGAGCTGCCATGTTGGAGTCACTTCAGAGAAAATCCAAAGTCAACAAAACAAAAAATAAGCCTTGTAAATTGTCTATCTTTTTACTTTGACATTAAAACTAAGATATTAAGGGGAGATACTGCAGGCAGTTGTGTTTTTAACCCTTAAAAACAAGGCGAAATTTAGAATTTTAATAACTAGTTTATTCAGAAATTAAGCAAGAGCCACAATGCCCTCTGAACAAATCTTTATAACGAACATCAACAAAATAAAATCATACATTTAAACATGGCTCCATCTATTATTTAGGTTTCATCATCAAAAATATAAGCAATTTTGGGCATTTTTATGTATAAAATGGCTTATGTTTTGAAAATCTAAATTGACAGAAAACTCTTGTTGATATCATTCAAATAGCCGTGTGTAAATGTAGTCAAACTGACCCCTCATGATGACCTAAGTTTGGCCTTGTCTGGCTGCTGCAGGTGGACATGGTGGGGGGTAACGGTCACGGCAGCCCCCACGACATGGAGGCGAGCAACGGCGACCGCAACGGAGACGACCGCAACCGGGACGGTCCGGGCACGCCCACCCGCAGCAGCGTCATCACCAGCGCCCGCGAGCTCCACTACGTACGCGAGGACGGTACCGGTGAGCAGCCCGTGGAGATGACCCAGATGGGGCTGGAGGCCATGGCGGGCATGACGGAGAAGCACCTGGCCTCGCTGTACTCGCTGCCCACCAACCACAAAGCCGAGGCTGTGATGTCCATACCCGTGTCCATGGCGTCGGCGCTGCCCATGTCCCCCGCGCTGGCCATGTCCATGGACTTCAGCGCGGCCTACGGAGGCCTGCTGCCGCCCAGCTTCATCCAGAGGGAGTTCTTCAGTAAACTGGGCGAGCTGGCCGTGGGCATGAAGCAGGAGACGCGCAGCCAACACGAGCGCTGCAACGTGTGCGGCATGGAGCTGCCCGACAACGTGGCCGTGGAGCAGCACAGGTACGAGCGCAACATGTTTTTACTTTTCTGGCTTTTACGCTCGTGTGAACATGGCACTCTTGGGGCTTTGACTGTCGTATCCAGAGCTGTTTCTGTCGCTACAATATTGTTGCTTCTGTCTAACAGTAAAAAAGTGAGAAAGGTAGGAGAGTTGTGCAGTTAGATCAGTTTGACCAGGGCTGTCCAAACTTTTAAAATCAGTGAATATGGCATTGAGGGCCAGAGACGGTGGTCAATGCAGTGAAACATTCAATTGGGTGCATTTATCAGAGATTTTCATGGAACACACTTTCATTATACTTGGAAACTTAAAGCAGCTCTGTCTCAACATGGAAGATATGGAGGTTATAATTGTCTAGAATGGTTAAACTTATAGTAAAAAGTACCATCGCTGGCGATTTGTGCCAAGTCAGCTAGAAGCCGGAGGGCCGCATTTGGCCCCCGGGCCACACTTTGGGCACCCCTGAGTTTGACATTTTGTACATTAGCAAATTTTTTTCTCAACACAAGAAAATCAATTGCACTTCACTTATTGCACATTGTATCATGGAAAATCAAAGCTTGTTGAGCTTTGAACCATGTTTGAACATTCCAGTGTCACAAACGGACCTGAAGTAGTGCTTTGCTTCATTTGCACAGTTTGGAATAATCCCGGTTACTTTGGTGGTTAATTTTTTCTCCTCTTCCTCTTCTACACTACTCGAACTGTGCTCCAAGTGCCATTAGATGAAAACAAAAGCTTGTTTTCAGTGTTTAGTCATGTGTCATTCCCACTACTGCAGTATAGAGGGTGCTCCAAGTCACTAGTCTTTTCTTTACATAGGGGATGCTAAACATTGTGCAATCAAATCTAAACTGTCATCTAAGATTTTTCACACCAAAATGTACAGTAGTCATGTGTGCTAAAGTATCTTAGAAAACTGATGTTGTTGTAGACATTTTAAGTTATATTTTGTAGGACTGTAACCAGTAAAATGTCTAGTGGTGTGACTAATACTTTTAGAAAAAGTTTTGTAAAAAAGAAAAAGATATGCATAATTTAAGTGCATTGAATGTGCTGTAACATCACTTTTAACCACAACTTCCATTTTCTTTCATAAGTTAAGGAGAGACGGCAAAACATTTTTTTTTTTTGGTCAGTTTGCAGTAACATAAACTTTGGCCTTGAAACAAATGAATGACAGTGTTTACAATAAGGAGTGTAGTTATTCACTGGTTGAACATTTCTTTATAGAACTACTGTATGTGTGAAATTGTAACCTCAATGTCTATTCTCTGAGAATGCATTTTTCCTACATTGTGGTGACAACATCTCCACTTAAATAGCTCCTACAGACTCCAAACTTCCCAGTCTTGGACTTAACACAATTTTGAAGGTTTCTTCATAGGGATCTGTCAATATTTAATTTCTCGCCCGCTTTATTGAGTTTTGAACCCAAAAAAACAGGGCAAAATTTTGAACTGTACAGATTTATTCACTAATTTAGTTTATTCAAAAACTAAATTAGTCAAAAAATTAGTCAAAAAATATATCAATAAATTAAAACCATACATTTAAATCTGGCTCTATCCATTTAGATTTTGTTAGTAAAAATACAGGAAATCTTTGCCATATTTTTTATATGAAAACATACAATGAGTAAAGACTTGCTGTACATTTTTTTCTCATATTTATGTCAGTAATACAGATCTATTAAACTGTTCCCCTATTCACCTGCAGCGCCACCAGGTGTAATTGTCTTATCGTGACACCCACAACGGTGAAAGTCCACTCGAACTTCTCAAATTCTGTTTCTATATAGATGTGATTTCAAATATCAATGCCGGGGATCCTGCAGTAATGCTTTTAGGCCTCATCCGTGTCTGATGGGGCCACTTTAGTTTAAACAGGCATCAGGGAGACATGACTCTGACGTTATGAGTGAAATGTAAACATGAACCCCTCTGCTGCGAGTATCTGTCAGTGTCCGCCTCATCGCCCATGTGACCGCTTATAAAAGCAGTCTGAGGCAATTAGCCACAGTTAGCACCTACTTACCAACGCTCCCCTTTTATCCAGGACACAATATCATTACACCGCTGGGGCTGGAACGTCTCAGGAGGCCAGGGCGCTTCATGAGCCTGCTTTAAGGCCTCACGCTGAAGAGGGAAAGACATTTACATTCACAGATATCAATTTGACACTTATGCTGTGTAACCATATAAGCATGATGTCCAAATTCAAATTGATAAAGCCAGGTTTATTATTTATTGTATATTAGTTACAAAGATTGGCTCAGGGGGGAGTTTTGTATGTCTTGTTCAGTTTTTGTGTTGTTCTGGTGGTTCAAAATGCAATGAATCAGGCCAGATTTTTTTTTATTTATTTACTATTTCTCATATAACTCTATGGAGGAACGTTGAATCAGTGCAATAATAGGTTGTTCTAAATTTTCTGAGGAGCCTATCATTTAAAATTGATGTGGAGAGCAGGTTGGAATCCCATGCTGGTAACTATGGTGACTGTCAAAGTGCAGATTTCTATCCTTAATTTTTGTTTTATGTGGATTGGCCCAAGAATAACAGAGATTTTAGCAATAAATTTCGTGAAAGTCCAATGCCTTCTCTGTCAGCACATATGAACTGTCTAATTATTTTCGCATAAAGGTGTCCAAAAATGGTGATGGTATTTAAAAGCATGTGTGTGATGTTGAATCCAATCACTATCAAATAATGATCAGGGAAAACATTTGGACATTTTCTTTTTGCACATTTCTTTCAAAAACTTTGTACTGGCACCTGCTTCCACTGACATTCTTTAACATGAACGAAAGAAACCTATTTACAGTATGTGTTTCTCAGTGAAATTGTATACATTAAGAGCACAAAGTGAATGTCTGATTGCGGTTCATTTGTAGATTTTGATCCCTCGTTCTCTGGGTCTCGTCCGTACACAAAAGCTCTTTTTGCGAGTGTGGCTGCTGAAGTGGCCTTGCGTCACAGTCTCCCTTTTTCTTCTTTCCAAAATTTTGCTTTTTTATTTTTTTTTTCACCCCCATCTGGTGATGTTTTGTCAAGGAGGTGGCATTGTGCGCACTCCGAAAAGCGCTGAAATTTGCCTGGCCTTCAGCGTGAGTGCTTATTAAGAAGATCAGTTCAATATTTTGTAAATGCGCCCGTGTGCCGAGTCCATTAGTCTCTCTTTTCGCGAGCTAATTTGTTCACGTTTCAGGGAGACTTTGGCGCAGCAGACAGGAGGAATGCAGCAGGGACACGACAATAAAACCATGAAAAAAATGCTAGAAATTAGTCACCCATTGTTGTAAATCCTCATTGATTTAATATAAATGTTAAGAGTAAAGGCTTTGGAGCAGCGGTGTTTGATTCCCTTTCAATGATGGCTGCTCTGTGAAATTATTCGGCTTAATATATAATTTTCTCGCCTGTTGCTGCTGTTTCTTGAGTTTGTTCAGGTTAAATCCGTGTAAAATTGATTGCACTATGTTGCTTTTTAAGTAGAAAAAAAAACAACCTTTTGTTTTTTTAACTTGAGTGACCCAGTGGCTGTATGGGAAAAGCGTGGCACCTTTCATGTCCATCATCCTTTATGAAGCTCCTGGATCAATTGTTTTTAGGGTCTTATACCAGAAACCGTAAACACATAGGCAATTCTGGCATTTTTTAATGCATAAACTGCCTTATTTCTTTTGGTTGGTTGGTTGGATTGTTGGTTGGATGGATTGTTGGTTGGTTGGATGGTTGGATTCTTGGTTGGATGGATTGATGGATTGTTGGATTGTTGGTTGGTTGAATGGATTGTTGGTTGGTTGAATGGATTGTTGGATGGATTGTTGGTTGAATGGATTGTTGGTTGGATGGTTGAAATGGATTCTTGGTTGGTTGGATTGTTGGTTGGTTGAATGGATTGTTGGTTGGTTGAATGGATTGTTGGTTGGTTGGATTGTTGGTTGGTTGAATGGATTGTTGGTTGGTTGAATGGATTGTTGGTTGGTTGAATGGATTGTTGGTTGGTTGGATTGTTGGTTGGTTGAATGGATTGTTGGTTGGTTGGATTGTTGGTTGGTTGAATGGATTGTTGGTTGGTTGAATGGATTGTTGGTTGGTTGAATGGATTGTTGGTTGGTTGGATTGTTGGTTGGTTGAATGGATTGTTGGTTGGTTGGATGGATTGTTGGTTGGATGGTTGGATTGTTGGTTGGTTGGATGGATTGTTGGTTGGTTGGATGGATTGTTGGTTGGTTGAATGGATTGTTGGTTGGTTGGTTGATGGATTGTTGGTTGGTTGGATTGTTGGTTGGTTGAATGGATTGTTGGTTGGTTGAATGGATTGTTGGTTGGTTGAATGGATTGTTGGTTGGTTGGATTGTTGGTTGGTTGAATGGATTGTTGGTTGGTTGAATGGATTGTTGGTTGGATTGTTGGTTGGTTGGATGGATTGTTGGTTGGTTGGATTGTTGGTTGGTTGGTTGGATTGTTGGTTGGTTGAATGGATTGTTGGTTGGTTGAATGGATTGTTGGTTGGTTGGATGGATTGTTGGTTGGTTGGTTGGTTGGATTGTTGGTTGGTTGGATTTTTAAATGAGATATGGAATTAGATCATAT
>OMNZ01070799.1:42221-56724 GCA_900303255.1 Lesueurigobius sanzi | reverse complement strand
GTGTGATACAGCTGAAAATAAGTATTTGAACACCTGTCTATCAGCTAGAATTCTGACCCTCAAAGACCTGTTAGTCCGCCTTTAAAAGTCCTCCTCCACTCCACTGTATTATCCTGAATCAGATGAACCTGTTGTGAGGTTGTTGGCTGCATAAAGACACCTGTCCACCCCATACAATCAGTAAGACCCAAACATTCAGCATGGCTATGAGCAAAGAGCTGTCCAAAGACACCAGAGACAAGATTGTACAACTCCACAAGGCTGGAAAGGGCTACAGAGAAATTGCCAAGCAGCTTGGTGAAAAAAGGTCCACTGTTGGAGCAATCATTAGAAAATGGAAGAAGCTAAACATGACTGTCAATCTCAATCGGAGTGGAGCCCCATGCAAGATATCACCTCGTGGGGTCTCAATGATGCTGAGAAAGGTGAGGAATCAGCCCAGGACTACACGGCAGGACTTGGTCAATGACCTGAAAAGAGCTGGGACTACTGTTTCCATGGTTTGCCAATGACCATTTGGATGATCCAGAGGAGTCATGGGAGAAAGTTTTGTGATCAAATGAGACCAACATTGAACTTTTTGGTCATAATTCCACTATGCGTGTTTGGAGGAAGAAGAATGATGCGTACCATCCCAAGAACACCATCCCTACTGTGAAGCATGGGGGTGGTAGCATCATGCTTTGGGGGTGTTTTTCTGCTCATGGGACAGGACGACTGTACTGTATTAAGGAGACTCCGTGTTTCTCAGCGACAGCCCAGAAAACTGACTGATCTAGAGAAGATCTGTGTGGAGGAGTGGGCCAAAATCCCTCCTGCAGTCTGTGCAAACCTGGTGAAGAACTACAGGAAACGTTTGACCTCTGTAATTGCAAACAAAGGCTACTCTACCAAATATTAACGTTGGTGTTCAAATACTTATTTTCAGCTGTATCACACGAATAAATTGTTAAAAAATTTCAGACCCCTCCATGATTTCTAAGTGGGAGAACTTGCAAAATAGCAGGGTGTTCAAATACTTATTTTCTTCACTGTAAGTGCGTAAGTCAATAAGTCAGGCTGAGTACAGATGAACCAGGTCAGGAAGCACCATCAGAGGAGCCGTCTGCGTCGGGAACAGCACATCAGCTCCAGCCACCAGATAAAGCGTATGTAGAAATGTAGAAAGCCTTTGGCGAGCTACTTGGAAAGGGATGGCGAGTTGGAGATCCCTGCTCTATACCAAGTTGTATTTTACACATACAATTTACAAGTCAGTGAAAAATACTACATAAAAGAAAATGATGATGATGATGATGATGATGATGATGATGATGATGATGATGATGATGATGATGATGATGATTATACAACTATAACAAGCCTTATCTCTTCCATTGTCACCGACATGAGAAAAGATTTGATACTGCCATCTACAGTGGCATAAATAAAGTGTCTCCCTCCTAAAACCCCTCTCGCAGACCCCAGGTTATGTTTGCAGAGAGTGTTTGTCATCCCATGTCAGATCTGGGCACATTATCCATAAAGCCAGTGGCCCTGAGCCTGTCCCACTTGTGCGTAAATCCTGGCGTCCCCGCTGCCCGGTGGAGGTGGCACTTCCCTCCCCTCTGTCCGGTCTAAAATTCGCTCGTCCTGTGGTGTGTGTGCGCGCGCCCCTCCCCGCTGCCCTTCGCCTCACCGCTCCCTGGGGTGTGTCTACGGCCGCTGCCTCTCCCCCTGCGCTCCGGCTGCCCCGTGTGAGCCAGCGCGCTTGTCCCAGCCTCGCGCTCGCTCCGTCTATCTGCTTTCACCGCGTGGCTTAAACTAGCACGCTCTCCCCCTTCTTTCTTACTCAGCCTTGTTTTTCTTTCACTCTCTTCTGCCCCCCCCCCCTTCTCCGAGATCAGCTAGTTTAAGGGAGGAAGAAAGACCCGGTCCGGTCGGTGCTCGTCACTTCGGCGCGTTGGTGTGGCGGGACATGGGGGAGAGGAGCCGCCGGATGGGATAGGAGCAGCAGCAGCAGCAGCGGTAAAGCCACATCAGTCAGCGCAGATTGAGCCCCCCTCCTCCTCCTCCTCCTCCTCCTCCTCTCTCCATCCCTCCCTCCCTTCTCCTCTCCTGCCTCTCAGTCTCTCCCCAGTCTGCATCCGAACGAGAACAGGCCGCCGCATCATTTTTCAGAGCAGCAGCAGTAGCGGCCCCCTCCTTTCTTTCTTTCTCTCTCTCTCTCTCTCTCGCTCTCCCCCTCCCTGCATCGCTTCTAACTCTCTCCCTCTCTCTCTCTCCATCCTCCTCTCCGCTGCTCCTTGCACCACTGTGGGAATGCAGCGGAGGTAAACCAAGCATACAGTCTCCCCCTATTCCGCGGGATCCATCATCGCGGCGACGGACTATACGGGCGTTTCAGGAGACGTGCCTCTTGTTTGTTGTTGTTGCTCCGGTGGATTTTTGCACACGGGCGGTTCGGACCAGACGGATGTAGGGTTTGCGTTCTACCCCTGGACTCTCTTCCCTCTGTCACCGCACATCTGCTCCTGCGTGCCCTGCCCTGAGCGCAGTTTGTGTGCCTCCTGCCGGCTTTTTGGCGGCTGGATTTTAGTGACAGCTGGAGTGAGCACAAGGGTGGCGGGGGAATGGGGGAAAGGCAAACTTGAAATCATTTCATTTTTGCAAAGAAGAGTGTGAATCTCTAAACCACACCAGCCCACGGTAAGAATGACTGAGGAACTTGCCTAAAGCTGGTGGTTTGACACATTGAGGAGTCTATGCGGCTGATAATCACGCAGCTGACTGAAGAGAAGGGTGCTGTCGTATATAGCCTGGCTTGTTGATCTACGCACGCACACACGCACATGGATTTACAGCCCGTGTCTGAAGCTCACCACCCAGCGGATCAATACCTTTCTCCCTTCTTTTTCGCCACGGCTTCTTTCTGTTTTTTTAAACGAGGCAGAGAAGCATCCTGGGAATTATCCGCGCTTCGTTAGAGCTGAACTACAGTGAGACAGCCCCCCTTTTTTGCTCCCTTCACCTGTCCATAACCTGTGTGCCGGTGTGAAAGTGTGTATGTGTTCTATATAGATGGCTATGTGTGTGATTTGGTTGTTATCCACCAGAGGGAGCGTAGCTTATATCGTTTGTGAATGCATTAGAGTGCTGTGCAGCTTTTAATTAGTAGCCCATTGTGATAGTGCGACTGTCTGCTTGTGCTGTAGGTGCGTTACTTTGTGTTGTGTGTCTCTGCATGTAGAGTCTGATTCTGATACTTAAAATGCCCGACATTTCTTCCACACCACGTCCCCTTCCTTGTATATGCCCTTGCATCATCCGGCCACCTGTTTGACCCCCCATTCACTCTCAAAGACAAAAAAGCAGCAGCCAGCCTCCCCTGACAGGATGAGTGAGCGCTCGGGTACAAGTGCCCTTGTCCCCATGACACTGGAGGAGCCAGGGGCCGAGCAGGCGTCTCCCAGAGCCCCAGGGCCCATGAGATGTGGCCCCTGTGCGGTGTGGCCTCGACAGCAGACCTGGCTGTGTGCTGTCCCACTTGTAATGGGATTTGTGGGACTAGGACTCAGCCTCATGCTCCTCAAATGGATTGTGGTTGGATCGGTGCAGGATTATGTGCCCACTGACTTGGTGGATCCTAAAGGTAGCATTGGGCAGGACCCTATATTTCTCTCCAAACCCAGTGCCATGCCTAAGGGCCAAGACATTCCTGCCACTACGACCACATCCGTGGCCTCTCCCACGGGGATCCTTTCCACCACAACACTCCTAGCCGCCGATGGCACCGCCCCCGCGCCAAGAACTCGATCAGGACCGCCTGCCAACCACTCGGCCAACGGGAGCTCTCTGGGCGGGGAGGCTAACCGTGCCCCGCACCTCCACAACCGCGTGGGCACCCGCATTAGTGGAACTGTTGTTACTGTCTCAACCACCCGTGCCACCCGGCTTACACCGCCACCCAGCGCCAAGGAGGTCACGCCGAGAAACGCAGTTCGCAAGGGGATCAGTAACGGCCGCAATGGACCTGTAAACTCTAAACCTGGGCAGACCTCCACCATCACCTCCACCGCCTCCTCCACTCTCACCCCTGCTCTCAAAACCACTGCCAAGCTGCCCTCGCCCACCTCCCAGTCGGCTTTTCCGTTCAAGCCCACCACACGTTGGAATCACGGGCGCCCAGGCAAAGGCCCTGCCACGCGGCCACACCACCGCTACAGAACACGTAAGTCTTCTTTTGGTTACTTCTTCAGTCCAAGTTTCAAGCTGCTTTAAAGGCCTTGCACCAGATTTTTCCTGTTTTCCATCCGAGAGAAGGAGCTTGTTATGTTTAAATTGTTCCTAGCATAATTTCCTAGCACCCTGAGTGGTTGCAGGGATGCGTTTATTAGCATGTCTCTCACCTTTCAAGGAGTGGGGTGTTCATAACTACCAGGCTAATTGTTGCACCAGTGCTCCTTTCAGGTTTACAAAAATACTGTCTAAAAGGGAAAAAAAATACTACAGTACCTTTAACTGGTAAAACTCTTGCTACTAGATGTACTGCTGATAAAAAAAGCCTTTGTTGAATTTTCTTTGATATGACTCATGATTAATGATGATGACTAATGATTTCCTTTTATAACCACATGGAAAGTGGATTCTCAAGAAGCTTAACATAAATCGTATTCATTAGCACAGGCTGATATCAAGGGATACTCTCACTTTTTTCACCCTTCTCATCTTTATCTTTCACTTGTGCAGTAATCCGATAGGAATCTTACCTCCAGAGAAGCTTTATGCCTTTCCCTTTACCACTATGGGTTCTACGCTCTTTAAAGCAGCCCTGTCAAGTGCGATGTATGCGGCGTTGACTGCCGGTCGAGGTGCGGGTTGCTTCCCGGCGATGTCTTGCGTGACCGAGGCCGGTGCGTTTCTGTGTTGATGATGAAAACAAATAACGCCGAGCTAGCAGAGGTGTGGAAGCGGGAGAAAGGTTAGCTCTCACCTCCTGTCCAGAGGAATCAAGATAGAGCGAGGCCACACGTCCCATTTAGATGCGAGGATACGGGGAGGCGAGTGTTGCCGGATAGAGCCTCAGAACGCTGCGGGAAAAAAGCAGTTGGATACAGGGATGAAAAAGAGGTTGCAGAGGACAAGTGGTGAGGTAGGAAATGGTGGAATCGGAAAAAAAAAAAAATCAGAGGGTGAAGAGAGAGAAGTGGGAAGCATAACAAAGCGATGGGAGAGAGTATAGTGAGAGATGGCAGATGGAGCTGGCTAAGTGATGCAAGTGCTGGGGGAGACAGAGGGTTTAAGGCAGGGGAGCTGTGAATTTTGCATATTTAGCATTGTGTAATGAAGGATGGCTTGCCGATTATTCCTCTCTGAGCCAACACGCTCTTGCAAATCACCTCGGTAGATGTTTGGGCCAGTGAAGCCGGATGTGAACTGCATTCAAAAACATTTTAGAGATTCTAAGCCTAGTACTTCAGTCTCATCAAAATGGAGTTCTTACACAGTGTGCTCCTAACAGACTGAAGTAAAAGCATATGATATAAGGGCTTTGGTGGTTTAAAGCTAAATCCATACACATTGCAAGAAAATGAATGTTCCTCTGCCCCATTTGTTGACTGAAATCATTGTTGCTTCTTTGTTTGCAATTCATAACAAGTCAAGTCCAATATTACATTGGGGCATGGCTGCGATTGCTAATGTCCCATGACCCTATACAACCTAACCCTTTAGAGCAGCTTTTCTATCACTGCAAGATCTTCCAATCAATGGATTTATCGACTTCAGTGGTTTCCTAATCCAATTCCAGGCGGTGATTTTTGTGTTTTTGTTCCATTATTCCTGTCTGCTACTCAAACAGTGGGCCACACGGAGCTTTCATTAGCTGTCAAAATCATTCCCCTTTAACCCTTTTCCTGTTGTAAGCTTGTTTACAGGGCAGAGAAAGCCAGAACTCCAGTCCTGTGTATTTTTAGCATAGGTCATATGAAGTTCCGGCCGGCTGCATGGGATCCTCTCATTTATCAGCTGAACTCATCAATGGCATTGATTTCACCAGTGATCAAGTGGCATGTTTTCTTTTCTCCCTCAGAGTCATATATCCTCTGCACACATGGTTACACATCGGATATTTAACGATTTTACCTTATAGTGCGGAAATTTACACAAATATAATTTCATGAATAATCTTTAGAGTAAGAGGAGGATACACTGTTGAGATCTATAAACCTACCATGTTGAATGATAACCCCTCTCTCTAGTGCTGGTTAGTTACATTTTCAGGGCTATGTTCTGGGGAGGGATTATCAGTCTTTAGACAAGTGCAGATCTTAATAGGTTCGAAACTTGAAAAAGTACATTTTAGATAATCAATCGTGTCAGCATTGATGAATTAATTGTAAATTGTAGGGAATGCTTAGTTTTTTTTTGTACACACTTTTAGAAAAAAACATTTACTGTATTATAGTGATTTTTATTGTAGATTAGATTTGTAGATTATAATTGTAATGTTTTTGTGTCCTCACCTGCCCTGGGACTGCAGATGGAAAATAGCTACTTAGCTAAATCTGGTGCAAATCATCTCTTCTTTTGTAAAGACTAATGTTTATTTTTTATTTTTTGCATGTGTTTCAATAAACAATAAACTAAACTAACATCATCACAACATTATTGGCCTTGATGGGAATGGTATAATAATCCTTGGAACAGCTGCAGTAATGTTGATGGTCCATAGTAGTTGGGAAAATGGTATTTGTGGTAGCCATAGCCATGTAGTTGGTGGCTGGAGAAGAATTAGTGATAGTTGCAGTGTCACCATCAGAAGCATCAGCCATAGCTCTATCAGCCTCAGTAGGGGCAGAATATACACTTGTTTTATTAGTTTTATCATTTTAGTAGGAATAGGGTAATGCCATTGTTATTATTACAGTACTTCGTAAAGTAAACTTCTCGCTCAACTTTACAGTTTCAAATAACAAAACATTCTTTCGTCATTCACAGTAAGCCACTTCAAACTGAAAATAATTTACCCCGCCATACATTTGAAATGCAAATCAATCCTGCCTCACCCCGGCTCAAAAACTGCATCAAATAAGTGCTCTCTGAGAAACCAGTTATTTTCAGTGGAACTGCAGATAATTCTGCTCCATCCTCCATGTTGTCATCACGCAGAGCAGCCTGACATTTCCCCCCACTTGTGAAATCTTTATCCTCGCATTTGGGGGAAAATATCTGTCATGAAACAGGTGGCACTTTGCAGTCAGCCAAAACACATCCATTATGCTCGCCAGTTACATCAGAGCAGAGAGGAGTTTTATGGGAATTTGCAAGTATATGGAGGCGTGTCGTGGCGTTGATGCAAGTCGAGGCTTCCTTCATGGGCTCCAAAGATACCACGTTCAAACACCACTGCATTCAAGTATTCCGTATAAACACTCTGTTGGACGCCTTGTTGAAAGAACTGAAGTTTTGAATCTTTAGACATGTAAGATTTGGTTTGTACCCCTGGTGTTTCCAAGGGTATTACTGTTTTGTTGATTTTGGATGATGTATGATCTCGGGTGTGCGCTTGCTTTTTGCACCAAATATGTAAAAGGAATACTACGTATGACCAGGTCTAAACCAGGTATAAACATGCTCAGAATCTGGCTTAAATAGGGTTAGACAGAACAGCCAATGGAGGAGAAACACACAGATATACAGTATATTGTCTTAAGCTAAGGGTGCATTCAAAATCCCTTCTTGATCTGAATCCTGCTATGGGTCAAACATGGGTCTCGGTCCAGTTACAACAAATCATTTTATTTCTGAAGTGGACCAGATGTAAGTGGACCAGAGATTGGAACAGTGCCTGACACCGTGAGGTCATGTGACTGTCCAAAACAAACGGCATGTACAGTGATCGATAACGGGTCAAATGGTCAAATGATTCACAGACAGACACATTGTCAGTAGGAGAGGATAGAAAGATGACCACACACTATATTATTGTTTCTGGTGTTGTAAAAACAACCAAGTCAGAAAGTTTAGCTCTGGCTAAATGGACCAAAACCAGTGAAGGAAGCTCTTCAGGTGTACTCTGAGATACACAGACCTTATTTTAGCAGTAAGAAGTTATAAATAAACATGATCATGTCGTACCTTTCAGCGGCTGTTCAACCCAGACACCAGTGGTTTATCGATGTCTGGACTGTGGTCTATAACCACTAACCCGGCAAAAGCCAGACTGATAATACTGTGTCATTAGCACAGCAATATCAATTTGGAAAGACTCTGGTTTAAATTGTTTGGGAAAAGGAGGGATTTTTGAGGGAATATTTGCTGCTGATTGGATCAAGTACACCTCTTTTAGCCAATCGCAGCGAGTCTCAACACATAGCTGAATGACAAAGCACTAAGGCAATGAAATAATTTATTCTTAAAAATGTTACTCATGCTTGTGAGTCTGTAGCAGCATACCTCATGTTTTTCCATTTGTGTGGTGTTGTTAATTTGTATCGATAAAAGTGCTTGTTGTCGTCAACTATGTAAAACCCGCCTATTTACGCCAATACTATCACGGGATTGGTCGGAAACTCCAGGTTAGTCGAGCAGACTGGATTCTTACAAGATGTACTTTTGTGAGTTTGTGAAATCACAAATCTCACTGAAATGAATCTTCCAATAACCCCGGCTCATATTGTTCTAGTTTACCAAAGTGAAACAACACTGTCAGAGCTGCACTGCTTCTTCTGATGCTATGTCAGATCCAATGTAGAAATCCATACTCTACTTAAATCCCGCTCCATGTATGTAGCGACAGATCAGGAAGCTCTTCACTGCACTGACCAATAGAGGAGCTGAGTGTCTTGTTCTGTCTTTGTCTAATTCCCACCACAGCGCCCCTACTGGTGAGGGGGGCAAATACATCGTTATAGCTTTAGTAAAGTTCTTGGTGAACACGATCCGCACCAGATTAAAAAAAGAAACAATGTAGCAACGTTGGTCCCCAATCAAACCAACTGCAGAAGAACCCAAGTACAGGAAGCATCCTGTGTACTACTACCACATCCAATACCATGTACTCTTCCACAATGGACATAGTCATAACGCACTAGATCATATTGCTAGTTAGTAGCTTATGCACTAATTGTTGATTTAAGCTGCTAAATGCGTTGATGTTTTCCATCCTGTGCACTATACTTCTTTGACTGTGCACATATAAATGGATTGGTCGGCCCCATTGCCAGAATTTATTTCACTTTTTGACTACTAAATGGCTGAGGGGAGTGTGTTGTTTGTTAAGCATGCATCTCTATTTGGATCTTTTCCAATTCACTGCTGCAAAGACTGAAATGAATACCACAAGGGGTACAGTATTGCCTATAGTGTCTGTAGTGTCCCGTCTTCTTATGGCACTGCGTCTATGGCCGTTTGCTCTGGTGCCGGAGTTTATTTGCTTAAACCTTGTACTCTTTATTTTTATGTGGATTGCATTTGCATCTTATAAGGCTGGCGCAAAGACGAGAGCCTTATCCTTAGGGGCTAACGGGTCGTCTTTTTTACGAGCTTTACCTTTGCTTCGGCCTTAAAACCCGACTGTAATAGTACTTTAGGTTGCACGATGCCCCGTTTCTTCGCAATTCACAGGAAAAGCGGCGTCTCATGATGAAATGCGGTGAAAAACATAGCTTCAGGTGGATTTGTCTTTGTGCTCAGCTGCGTAACGTCGATGTGAGATGATAATACTGTAATGTAGCCTTGCTGTACGGTATTGTGTTGCACATAATGCAGACTACAAGATACTAACATGATTTTTGTTTTGCTCTCTGCTGTTTTCCTCCCGCTCGCTGCAGAACCAAATTAATGTCTTTTGGGAATATCCTTTTGTCTATTTCTGAGTGTATCTGCTCTAATGGTATGAGTAAACCATATTTTTATATTAATACTTTACAGTTTATGTAATTGAATAAAAAAAAACATAACATTTCTTTGTATTCAATTCAAACTTCTATCCATTATAGAATAAACTGGCAATAGAGATGATTTGTATAAACCCAACATAACTAAATTCATATATATCGGCTCTAAGAGTAAACTACCTAAAACAACATTTTTCATCTTTGATTGGTCAATTCCACCTGTCAAATCTGACCAATAGGGGCAAAAATAGTCTGTATCAAGCATAGACACTCACAATTTGACGAAATATCACGGAAATTTCTCATCATATTCGACCAGCCTATACCCTCAAGACAGGAAGTCCTTTCTACATAATAATCAAAATAAATATTAGGCTGAAACACCTTGAACAACAACTCACGTGCAGGTGACTTCTATTTAACTTTGACCGTTGGCAACTTCATTATTATTCGTGGAAAAGCCCTCGGAGCACTTTCATTTCGTATCATAATTGGAGCTGAAGCCTGTTTGTGAAATGTGACCGCAGATCGTCTCATTATTAAGAACAAAGTATTTCAAAAAACACTGCTCACGTGCCGCGATGTAGAGCTTTGTTTCATACTGTATGTGCGTAATACATTACTTCTGTTACTCCATTGTGATGTACCCCACTATTTATTTCAACTTTGCCCTGTACATTATTTCACATTAACGACAGCCAGACGGCAAACATGCTGACTCCATTATCCCAGTTTCATACCTTCTGCGCGATTATGCCCCCTTCTATCTTTTCAACATACGAGCTCCGTTGGCTGAGAGTTACGGAGGAGGGGGGTTGGGGGGGCTATTGGAACGCCGCTCTGTTAGGAAACCGAGGGGGATGAGTGGCTGGCTCTGGGCCCATCCCACTCTCTCGCTCTCTCTCTCCCGCTCAAGTGCAGTTGTAATTCCATGCACACATCCTCCGAGTCTCATTCCCACTGGTGAGTCGCCACCCACATTTCACATCTTTTGCAATTCAGAAGCCCCGCATTTTGTTCTTTAACTGAATATGTAACGCGTAGCGTTTTCGTTCTCGCGGGTTAGGAGCAGATAAGTGTGTTAATAGCATCACCGGGATGAGAACAGATCATCTAACCACTAAACGGTGTTGAAAATCAAGCCCCACAAAAATGTAAGATACATGACGACTCTGGCAGGGTATAATAACACAATGTTGTTTTCTATAACTGCACTGAGCATTACTTTACAATTTTCTTGATTCTGCTGCATTGCCTTTATGTTATGGCTTATTCCCATATTAGCCAAAAACTATTTCTAGTATAGTAATGGCAATATTGCTTAGAAGTAAAAAGTAATGATCCAAATAATTACTGAAGTGAAACAGTACTTGGGAGTTATGAGTGCATGTTAGAGAATAAAACTGTTTGAGCATTATGCTTTACTGTGAATGTAAAAAAACCCATTCATTTTCAAATAAGTTAAAATTCATATGTTGGCATGAAGCTTTTGTCACTTACAAACCAGGCTAGATCATTTACATTTAAAATTTGTATCTCTTCTCATTTTGCAAACTTATGAACAATCACCCTAAGAGTACTTCCTCTTTCCTTTGTCCGGCTTTGGCGCAGGGTCCGCTTTTTTTTTCACAGTCTCCTCCATTTTGTCCGATCCAGAGCATCTACGGGAGGGTCTTGGATTTCTTTAAGATATTCCTTAATTCTTTTCATTCACCTCTTCTTTAGTAGCCCTCGTCGTCATATGTAGCGCTCGTTGTGCCACAGAGTCCTCATTGCCACGAATCACATGGCCATACCATCGGAGCCGGGCTTCCCTCCTCTTTCCTGTGACAGGGGCCACTCCCATGACTCTTCGGACATGGTCATTTGTTTGTATGTGTGTCCTCATATCTGTCCTTAAATGTGTGTGGTCTGTGCATAGATCTTTAGTCTCAAAAGATTTAAAATCCCGCTCCCGTGCAGCCTTTGTTTTTCTGTCACAACAAACACTGCTATGGATTTGCTCTGCCCTGACATACAAGTCTTTAGTTATTGCTTTAGTTCTGCGTGCGATACATGAAGGCTGCTGGGAGTGCTACAGTAGAGGCAGCGATGCGTGTAAGGGGGATTAAAAACAAAGATATAAATCCTGTGTGCGTCTCTCTCTCTCTCGGGGGGTCAGGGCGCCTCTGTGGACCCTTCTGTCTGTCCTGGGACACGCTTCGCTTGCTCCCGGCTCGGCCCAGACAGGGATGAGCGAGCAGCTGCACCTTACCTTACACATACACTATTGACCGCTATCAGGCTGTGTTTATTGTCAACAGTGTAAATAAGTGTCAGTGAGAGAGAGGGATTCATAGGTATTCATGGGTATAGGTTTGTTTTGTAAAGTGGACATACGCATGTGAGGCTTAAAACAGGCTTAAAAACATTATTGTGGGTACATGAGTTTGATATTTTAAGTTTTTTGAATTGAAATAATGTCTATAATTACGTAGATACAGACTGGAAGGCAAAGTGAGGGGGTAAAATGAAGCGGGAAAATACCAGCTCTTTCACCAATGGCTGCTCAATGGATATACTTTCAACCAAACAAAGGATAGTGAGACATAAAGTGAAACAAAGTGGTACAAAAGCCCAAATTGGTACATATAACAGGCAAGGCTAACCATCATGCCAACGTGCTTCAAGCTACATGCTAACAACTAGCTGCGAGTGCTTATAGTCCATTTGAAAACATCTAAAATAAGTGAAAAAAATAATTGCTTCCACAACAGACTTCTTTCCACCTCGCTAGCCATGCCCCGTAGCATGAAGCGTCTGAATCTATTGTATAATGATTAGACAGTTGCTCTGAAATACAGAGGCCTGGTACGGAGCTCCCCCTGAAGGCAGCAGTGGGAATGGCTTTGTAAAAAAAAAAAAAAAAAAACACGTGGCTAGCAATTCCGAGGGGCTGCAGTGTACACACTTTGAGAACAGAACTGCTCTGAACGGATTATGGGCTTTGAAACTTGTGAGGAGCGTTTTGGGTTTAAACAATGACGCAATGTTATTCAGGAAGTACAGATCGATGTGCTGAAATCACAGAAGTAAACAGAATTTCTCAAAACTGCGTGAATGAAGTGAAATACTCCACGTGTGTTTATAATGTGGGAACAACTTATACACTTGGTACAAGTTGATTTAGCATAATAGTTCTCCTTTAAAGAAAAAAATAACACATATAACACGTATATTATTTTATTTTTGTCTTATGCATATACAGGACATTGTGTACTATACTGTATACCCAGGTAATTTAAAATGTAGTGCCTTATTGATTTTCATGTTACAATATTTAGCAACGTTGGCTTCCATTCATGTGGCCAGTGTTTCACGAGCTCTGCAAGGACACATCTTTTTTCTCAATCCGCCGGTTCATTCTCCTGTTTGTACATCAGCTCACCTTTGACTTGCCTCTTGCTCCGTCGGAAATCACTCACAGATGAGTGTAAAGTATGTCCTTCATTTAGGTAACCCCTAAGAACGAGTCAAGGATGAGGATGATGCGGAAGAAATCACATCTGCTTTGTGCTCGGTTCTTGTTATTTTCATGATGAACTTTTTGGAGATTTGATGTTATAATGTTATCCTCGTCAAATACATGCCTAAACTGGTGGTTTGTTTCGTCCGCAAATGTTTCATTTAAACCGCTATACCTTCATCAAACCTGTCCAGAGCCTGTGATCGTCTCCTTGTGTGTATTAGCATGTTTTCCAGTTTCTACCATTCTACCTTTTCACAGCAGCACCAGGAGTGTCTTTTAATAGCAATGCGTTTTTTTTTTTTAATATCATTTTAAATCCTTGGGGTATTTATTAGACATACCCTTTTCAATGAAATATATATGACCTAAATTAAGTGTCAGCCATGTGAGAAGTGTGTGTTTGTGGTTCAGATGCCGTCGACAGCAGAATATGCACACATTTTTATGCAGATCTCTCCTGTTTTGGGCTTTGGGCTGTGTTGGGCCTCTGAGTACAGTCCCAGCCGCACTTGACACTGATGGGCACCAATTACACAGCGGCACACATAAGTGCGCTCTGTGCGGATAAATGAGGCCACAGACAGAGAATGTTTGCAATTTAGTCGGAAGTGGTTCCATACTCTGTTGATTGGCGGTAATCAGGACATAGGGCCTGATGGTGGTGAGCTGCTGTGGTGGTATACAAAAAGATGAGATGAGATTGAACTTTCTGATCTCGGGATAACAAGATAGGCATAGATATACTGTGTTCCCAACAACACAGTATACTATATTGTAATTAGGGCTGGGTACCGTTAAACGATACCAGTCTGGTATCGAAAAAATAATGAAGGTACTACCGGTATCGAAAAATAAATTGGTACCGAAAACTGGTACCGAAAAAATATTTATCGTTAGAAAGCAAATTTGTCTTCCTGGTGGGTCTGAGACTGCAGTAAAGAAAGGGCTAAGGTGTTTCAGCTCAAATAAATGATAAAAACACTAAAAGAAACAGTATTTTATAGAATAAATGATCATTATTGTTTTGTTTTATGGTTCTACAACAAAACTAAAATCAAGCACAAGGATAAATGACTCGATTTGAGAATATGAGTCTTGTTTAGAGCAGTTTTGACTA
>OMNZ01070799.1:23505-34497 GCA_900303255.1 Lesueurigobius sanzi | reverse complement strand
TATTCATTTATTATTTTGGCAGTTTTAGTCCTCCATAGTGGAGGCATGATGACATTTTCAACATGACCAGACATTTCGGCAACTTCCCCACTCTCAAAAACGATATTAAGTGTGCCTGTACAGCCTTGGAACTTTTTACCCAAATCTGCTCATAGCCACAGATTGGACTCAAAATCCTCCTCAAATCCGTATCATCTGGTGCTAGCGCGTGTGTTTTCGTGGAGGTTTGGGGGCGGCCGGACTGATTGACTGCGGCCTTCCACTCCCGGTGATTGGGAGAGGAGCCCGGGGCCCTGATGGAGATGGAGATGGAGAGGCCTGTAGTGGAAGCGGAGGTTGGAGAGATGCAGGTCACCTCTCTCCGGCGCGTTCTCTCTCTCTCTCTCTCTCTCTCTCGGCTTCCTTCCTCCTCCCACTAACATTTGCGCCTCTATACTTAGCCTCTCGTTTTTTATACCCATCCTGTCCTCTGGTTTTATTTTTAAGGTCCCACTCTGGCTTTGTAGGGGTGTACAGAGAGCTCTTATCTTAGGAGAGCGTTGGACTAGTACTTTTCTAATAAAAACAAACAATACCTCGCCATAGTGTCAAAACATGAACATGTTTCAGCTCCATATTACAAAATGTAGCTTATCCTGCCCTCTCTGTTTATCCGGGCTTGGGGACTGTCACGCTATGTACGCTCTGCCTCTCATTTTTTTTTTTTTTTAGTCCCGCCCCTTGTCCTCTATATTTAAGACTCCCTATTGTGGGGGTCCTCCATTCTCCTCTGAATCTGAGCCAATGAGTGCCCTTATCTTCGGCGTGCACCGGCCCAGATAAGACTATCATTCCTTATTCAATATTCCGACTTCACGACTTCCGTCACCAGTTACCGCGCACGATTCCCAGGGAAATTATGACAAAGGAGCAACTGTTTCATCATTTTCAATTGTGTTGTGCTGTCTATAGGGCCCAGAAATTCTCCACAGCCCTATATAATATAATCCAAACCCATAAACCCAAGGCTATGGGTGTAGCGTGTCATTTATATTCTCTGACAGCTCGGGCCCTCGCATAATCATTCCTATTCACGTCTTTTTCGCACCTTACTGGAGATGTCAATGGGATTACAAATACTTATTGAATTCATTTGTTTTTTTTATTCCATGCGCGGCATATCATGTAATGCGGCTAATGCGGGTGTCAAATTAGATACATGTTTAAGCCTTGACATACAAACGTGTGTATTAAACATTAGCTAGATGGCCAAATTGAAAAGACCTGCACTGTTGAGAGGTTAATGATTTCACAGTAGCAACATAAACATTCATTACAGGGAAATTGTTGAATTTATATAAACGACATTGTGATTGAATGCATGTTTTTTTGCCAGTCTGTGGCTATGTTTACTCTGTAGCACAGTACTAGCATAATAGCATAGAGGCTTGGTAGGTAAAAGTGTAATAACATGGATGAATTAAGATATGATACAGCAGTGGTTCTCAAAGTGGAGTCGACATAACAAGCATATAGCAAGGTAATGAGTTTGATATGAATTATGAATATATTTTTCAATATTCTACTTTGAAATCAGTATTCATCCCACTGTAATTGTTCTTTTTAATGATTTGAATGTAGGTTTATGACAAAAAAACATGACATATTCTTAATGTGTATTGTTGGGCGGCTACAGGGGAATTTTGCTGGAATAGTTGTGATAGAGAATACAGTAAATTTCCTGCTTATATGACTTGTCCTAACACTAATCGAGTATAAAGGCTGTTAATTACTAGTATTTATTATTTGTATGGGAATAATTTGGAAACACGGCTGTTAAATGCATTATCCCTCGTTATTACCATGTTATTAGTGGGTTGTACAGTAAAGGCCAACAGTTAGCCCTATAACCGGTGACCAAGCTGCACCATGTCCTAGGGGTAGGCAAGTTGTCCTGCTGAGGGGCCGATTTTCTTCCTTGTCAAAGGGCCAGGGGCCAAACCTCCCAATCCTGGCCCAAAGTAAAGCACGACTTTCTACAAATGTTAGTGCTGTGCATCATATATGACCTAATGGTGAATTTGAGGGGGATTTTTTACAAGAATTGAGGCATTTTCAGTATTTTGCATGTATAAGAATGTAGTACAATAGAAGAAATGTAGTACAATAGAAGAAATTACCATCTTAATTGCATTTAGAGAATTTGTGTTGATTTTGAGTGGGTATTGACTCTTTTGGATCAATTTAACTAAGTAAACATAAAAAATGGTGACAAAAAAATGTGTTCCATTGGCAATCTTAATTTAAAATTGGCTAAATCCACAAATTGTTTCAGTTCATAACACTTTAACGCCATTTTCTCATCTGAATTTCTTTTCCCCTCTGGTGTATGTGTAAGAATATTTCTCAAAATGATCTTGGAGGGCCAAAAGATCCATCACAGAGGGCCAGATTTTGCCAATTTGTTCCACTCATTACCACTTGCTTGATGCTTTATGGCTATCGTCTGTCAATTTCATAGATTATAAATATGGGATAATACTTGTAGCACCAACATAATGCCTTTAGTTCTATTACAGAAAAGAGCCGTTCGAATGATTTACAAAGCCGGATTTAAAGATCACACTAATCCACTATTTACTAGATCAGGACTATTCAAATTTAAAAACATAGTAGAATTGCAGACTTTATAGGTCATGTTCAAAGTCAGAAGTTAAAAGTTATTTGTGTTTACTTCAGAAGATCCACACCACAGACGGAGATATGACTTCAAACATCAAATAGCGCAACTTGTGTAAGATGTGTTTGTCTGTTGTCGGAGTAAAATTGTGGAATTCTCAAGAGAAAGACTTAAAAAATTGTAAAAAATAATTTGGAATTCATGAAACAACTGACAGTATACAAACGTGATTCTTGATTTGTTGTGTGTTTATGATGAAATATATGATACTGTATATATGCTGATGATGCAGGGCAGGGCAGAGGGAGCAGCAGCAAAACCAATTAAATCTGTTTTGTAAAAGAGTGGGTGCAGAAAAATATAATTTCGTTCTTCTATCTGTTCCTTAATGATCATGGAAAGTGTTGGAAAAATAATGTGTACAGTATGTGACATGGACACCTATGTATTTTCATGGAAATAGAATAAAGAATGAAATAAAATAAGATTCTTCATACCCCACGCCGGAAATAGCTTGACCCTTGATGCCCTTTTGTTGGGAATTAAACACAAACCACTTGAGAATGTACATATACTTTCCTCATTCAAAAACATTGTGGGCTTTAAGAAGACTCGCCCCGCTGTTCAAAGAGCACTACCTTTTATTACTCTTTGAAGTGGCATTTTGCATCATAAGCCCTGATACATAATACCTATAGCTACGTGTTTATTTCTGCTTATCGCCCCTAAGTAAGAAAGACGCCTCTTTGGTCTGGCATGCTCGGGCTCTTTGAAAATTCTCCATTGTACATAAGAAATACAAATGTGCTTTTCGCGGGAGCGTGTTTGACTGGGACGCCGTCTTCGTTTTACTGTGTGTGTTTTGAAGGCTACTATATTCTGTGTACCATTACGACTGATCTTTCAACTTCTTTGACTTGTAGAAAGCCGCAGCGGTGAACATCACGCAGTCTCTTTCATGTGTGTCTGTGATCATCAAGATCTCTTGCTCCGGTTTTGTTAGAAGTTCAGGAGCATGAGAGGAAAATTGCGAAGGCATTTATTTTCAAATGTTCCCAGCAGTGGTCCGTCGCTTGGCGGGTTTCGTCTATCCATTTGCGCTTCTGGAGTCGGGCCATGCACAGATGTTGAGTAGAGGTATTGTTGCTTAGCTGTTGTGGTGATTAAGCACTTTGGTCGTATGCGCGCCGCGGACATGTGATGTATTGTTACATACGTCTGTCGCTTACAGGAATATTGTAGGTTTAAACCCAGCTTTGCAGATTAAGAACAATCGGCCATGTTTGGGATTTAGCAGCATTTGCGAGACAGATGATCGAGTCATCGGTGGATGCGGCCCGCCCCTCCCACCCTCCCGCCCCCAAACGCTGACTACACATCAAGCAGATACATATAAATGAAGTTAACATTTATTTAGCACGCATTTATTTACATGTTGTATCTTTTTTCACTTCATTGAGTGCCACATTTTTCTTTTTTGTTGTTGTTGTTGCATGGAATGAATTGTTATTATTCCACGTTCTCATCTATAAGGGGGTCTTTAACTGTGTTTACCAATAAAATATTTATTTGAACATTAAACACGTGCATAACGTACAACTTAAGAGAAACTTAAGAAAACCTTAAGTCTGATTCACAAAGCGTTCTTACGAAGACAAAACTGTTCTTAAAGAGAGATGCCCCAAATTCATGAACGTGACACTAAGAACACCACTCCCCTCATTATCAGGACATTTACATTATATTGACTATGTAAATACTTCCATATATGGGCAGGACCAGAGCATGAGGCAGTGCTCCTGATCTCTCCTCTGATTACGACAGGTGTGACTCAGCAACTAACGAGCTGCAGCCCTCAGCTGTGACAGACTGCACTAACTATCTCTGCTCTGTACCACCTCTCATCACTTTCATTCTCTCAAAAAATATACTTTTAAGTGAAATCATTTTTTGAAAAATGTTACTCATGCTCTGAAAGAATGTTTGGGTCCATTTTGACTCTGATAATATTCTAAAACTGCAGATTTCTTGCGCGTAAGGGTCCTCCTGACTGTTCTTAGGATTTGTTCTTCCAGAAAAAACTCTTTCAGCTAAGAACAAATTTTGTGAATGCCAAAAATGTCCTTAAGTCGGCCTTAAGAACAAATTTGTGTGTAAGTTTGTTTTGTGAATGAGGCCCATTAACAGCAAGCGCTACAAATTGACAAAGAAACCATCATAATTTAAAATATTCAGTACATTAACCCTAATAATTTGGGCCAAAACGTTCCCCACTGTTATCCTTCGCTGAATTCACTCTTGTTTGGGTTTGATATCACTCCCAGTCAAAGCAGGTGTTATTATTTTAGGCGTCAGGAGCCCCAGGTGTGGTGACGGTGGCAGTGATGAATAGTGAGCAGGGGAAGGCCAAGTGGGCTGGGAGCAGGCCCGGGATCCAAGCAGGTTATTTTCCTGGGGGCGTGCACTGCTTGTTTCATGTGGTAATCCATGCACGGCAAAACCTTATCCACGGGGATAATGTCAACTCACCGCCGAAGATAACAAGACAAAAGCCCCGGCATAACTCGGCTGCGGCGTGTGTCTCGAATTCCCCTAATCTACCATCTTACATGCTTTCCGTTCCTTGGATTTGTTTGGCCAAGTTTAACACGAGCACAGCGCACGCAAACAGCTTTTTGGGGGGAGTTTGGGGCTTTGCGCGGTTGTGTTTTATCCTCTAAAAAGATCGCAGCTATGCCCCATGACATTTATTTAGTATGTCAGCAGGCACCTAACCTGATAGTGGTGAGATTTGATGGATTGTTGCTTTCAAAATTATAATAAAAAGATTTACTGAACATTTTGGTTAGTTTAAAACATATTGGTTGTCGTGATATTTAGGAAGCTACAGTTTTTCCTGAAGTACAGTCGCCTAATCAAACCAGCCATTCAATAGTTCTTCTTATGACCCAGTTCCAAGCCAGGGTTACAAATCTTTCAAACACATTCATTCAGATCAGTTACAATTTCTTTCACCTCTGACAAGAAGAGATGGGGAAAAAAGAGAAACACTAGCTCACACTTTGTTCCTTGAAGTCGCTTTATGTTCTTCCCAGGAGCTAAATGGTTGTACTAATGATGAATTATGTGGCAAATAGTTATTAATATTAGCACAAGCAGCATTTAAAATCACCCAAAATTCTCAAATTTGTGCTCTGGCTTCACATTCAGTGACTCAGTATCTCAGTAGTGTCCCTACAAGTGCGTTAGCTGAAGAAAGCAACCCACTCAGAGCATAGGAGCGAGCATTCATCAAATAGACTCAAAACTTCCGCTGTGTTGCTTTAATTTACACAAATATCTGTTTTTATATAGTCCAACACGCATTATGTGGGTTAGTGCTAGATTGTCGGATCGGGAGGGACTGTCTGCTGTAATTTTGGATAGATCTATGTGTTAGTTTGTCTAAAAAAATACCAAACCCTAATCTTAGCCCTAACCCTAACCTTAACCATATTCCCAGTTTTCACAGCAGACTGTCCCTCCCGACCTGAAAATCTAGCATTATTCTGTGCTGGTGGGAGTAGGGATCGAAACATCGCCCCTCCAGTCAGAAGCCACCCAGGATCTCTGCTGGTTGAGAGCCACATACCTAACGGGACATTTGGCAGCGTAGCTCAGCTCAAAGTGGTCTAAGAGCTTTGAGCAGGAAGAACAGTGAATCTCCAGCAAAGTGAGAGAGCATCCATCACGTTCACACCCAAGCCGTCAGACAAGCGCGTGAATTATATATTGAAAGTTCTGCCTGAACATCCAGCCTTAGACATCTCTCTGCCCTCTCTCCTCTCCATCTGATGTGCTGCATTGAATCATTGATAGGACATCCACAACAACAGCACTCCTCCCCATAAAACACCTGTCACAGGCACAGCCCGCTCACACATGGAGTCTCCTGGCTCTTAAAGAGGGAGATAAGTCACAAAAGGATACTTAAGGATAAAAAAGAAACATAAACCCTGTGTTGTTTTGCATAGCATTTTACTGAAGTATCCACAGCCTGCATTTCTTAGAGTTACTAACGATTTACCCCATTTTGAAAGTATTATTGGGTATTTGAATGCATATGTCCAACAGCTGATCCATGACATAACATAATAAAAAAGAAAAGTTTGAGTGTACATAAACAATTATAAATACCATTGTCGTAAGAAATATATAATATATACAGTATATACCGGTATATCTATATACTGTATATATTTTTTTAAGTATTTGGCTTGTTGGACCACCCTGCTTTACTGTGAGGTCCCCTGGGTGCCCCACGCTTTGGAAAACACCTGTGTAGTTCCTGTAGCAACATGTTGTTTATTCACAATGGTAGGGTGTTAATTCCTATACAAAGTATGCATCATGGGTAAGTTTGCCTCGTGTCATCTCATCATCCACAGCCATTCTGTTTACAAACACTCTCCGCCGATAATTTGATACTCCATAGTCAGCCTTGCAAATCAATAACATTAATTCTTTAATGGTGAATGACATTGCCCTTGAAGGCTCGCCCGTGTGCCCTGTCCGCGCCAATACACAGACAGGAAGTGGAACCAGCATGGTGGATCCTGTGTGTGTCTTTTTTCTTTCCCGTGATGGGTTTTAATGGAATGGAACGAAGGGCTTCGGTGCCGTCACTAGCTCCTAATACGCACTCCCTCTCTCAAGTCATCAAGTACCCTCTTTGATCCCAGCTGGAGTCACGGATGCTTCAGGGATATGATGGAATATTTTATTGCAGTTGTGGGAAAGCAGTTTGCAGGGTTCGCCTCAGTCAGTCTCTTTCAGTCCTCGTCGCCCTAAGCTTTAAAGCCGCAGCTGGGGACCCGGGCGACTATTTTGCATGTTGTTATTCCTAAATCATCTGTTTTGACAAAAGAAGCTATGTGCACTGGATGATATATATATATACAGTATGTATATATATATATGTGGAGCAGGGTGAAGTAGGGGGATGGAACAGGTTGCCTTCAAGACATGGAACAATTTACGTTTGACGGAGAGAAGAGGTCTATGAAACACTATAGGTGATTTAATAGAAACAGAGCTATACAACGGAAATCCACATACTCCATGTTGAATCTAGGATTATTGATGTTTTGTTTCGATTCAATTCAGTCATCTTTATTGCCAATCCTACTACTTGTAAGAGAATGGAGAGAAGGGGGGAAAGGGGAGAGTTCTGTCTGGGTTTCTGTCCTTCAGTCAGTTGGACCTGTCACTGATGGAGACTCCGTCTTCTCCCTGAAGCAGGACTGAAGAGGCTGTGAGATGGGTTTGCAGTATCTCCATTGCAGTGGCCATTTTACACAAGCAAAACAAAACTGACAGAAAACTTTCAATCCTTTTTTTTCTCATATTTATATCAGTAATATACAGCAAAAGTTTAAAATTAATATCACTCTTTTAACATTCTTCCCTGTTCACCTATACTACATGATATATTAAGACCTCTAAACTCTCAACTCAAATATTAACTCTGGGCTCGATGAAGTTATGTGTCGCGTAATTGCAACCTATAGCGGACAGGAGCAGGGGGATGTTGGTTTAAAGGAGAGTAATGAAGATTAAGATGGGATCCGGTAGATGCCAGATTACAGGGTCAGCGTGCAAGATCAATGTAAGAGCTGAGTCCGAGATGGATGGAGGCCGAGGCAGACAGATTTGCTGTTTCTCTGAAGCGTCAGACCCCCTTGATTAAGAGAAGTTGTATTTCTCTGAGTGGCCGTGTTGCTGTTTCATCCGATAGGAAAAAATGCCAAGAAGTGGTTGAGGTGCACAAACCGTGGCATTTGCCAGCTCATAAAAATGTGGGTGTTGTACACAGACCTGATCCTGGTGCAGTGGTGGATTGGGTAGCATGCAGCAGAAGCCTCTAGTATTTGGTTACCAGTTTGGGTAGACTTTAACTGGTCTAGAGCAGGAGTTTGGGTCGCGTAATGAAGTCAGACACATGCTTTTCTGTCATGTAAATCTATCAAATGACTGAGGTATTGAAATCAGAAAAAAAAACCTTCACATCACGCTTTACTTTCGTCTGTCTATAATAAGGAGATACCGTTTGTCTTCTTCCACACTAGTTCAAGTTGGAGAGAACAGAGAAGCGTCCCTGTGAGTAGAAGAAGTGAACAGAAAAGGCTTATGGGGCTTAAAAACAAAGACATTCGTGACCAATGTGTGGACATTTCATTTGTAACTCACGCATCAGGCCCAGATTGCATGTGAACAGAGTGAATGTTTTGTTCTTTAGGCTGTCAGTTTTCCAGATGAGCTTTACCTCCGACCACAAGTATGGCCAGTAAATGATGAAACTCCGATTCCGCTGATTCACTCAAAGGTTCCAAGCTTTTGTCGGGTCACTCACAGGGCATAGTCATGAAACCCAGTTGCTCTGGTTTCTTTGGTAATCCACAACAGCTGCTGTGCGTGTGCGCGCTGAATACTACGGTGCTGTTAAATGGTAAATGGTCACATTTATATAGCGCTTTTCTACCTGCTTTAGGCACTCAAAGCGCTTTACATCAAGGAACCACTCACCCATTCACACTCTCATCCATACACCAATGTACGCAGACACTGGAGGCAAGGTGGGTGAAGTGTCTTGCCCAAGGACACAACAACAGTGTGCACCTGCGGGGATCGAACCGCTAACCCTCCGAGACGAGCAGTAGACCCGCTCTACTGCTCGCGCCCTGTTCCATGGGACTCTCTTGTGTGTGGACCGAGGGGAGATGGTGGGTGCTGCTGCAAGTCTGGTGAGCCAGATAAACGCGAGTTGGGTGTCACCATGTTTACAAATTGACAGTGAGGGAAAAAAAAAAAAAAAAGAATGAGGGGAGGCGTAAGAAAGTTGCCGATTGAGCGAGCAGTTACTATCTGGGAGTTTTTTTTTTACCAATTTAGCGATAGACATCAGCAGAGTGATTGGATTATCTGAGTCCGGTGTGTTATTGCAGCCACCTTAGTTCTATTTTTAAAATTTCAACCTTTAACTGTTTCATCGCACTCATTTTGTCGCTTCGAAGTTGCTGAAAAGAGTGTTTGGCACGGAGTTCCTAAATGTGACCTCCACGTACGTTGGTCTATGCCAAATCAATATGCAAAACTTTCATTCTTGTGCAGATTATTCTCTTGATGATCCCAAAGTGTACACGCTAAAATAGACTAATGTGATTTGATGAGATCGTGGGCTGTGGTTCTATTTTAACCCAGCCATTAAGATGACTAAATAAATGCTCATCATATCCACTCCATGGATTCTGAACGTAGCGCTATTACTCTGTATTCTGTTATGTTCATCTGGCGCGAGTACGCATATGGATTTCTTTGTGTGGGCTTTGTGTTTTTTTGCAATACTTTCATTATGCATCATTTGGACCTAATTAGCTGTTAGGAATCTGCGGTTCTCTCTGTTTTTGTGTTGAATAATGAGCGCGGAGTCGAATGAATCAATAAGTCAAATAAATCTCTGTATGATCCGTAGAACGCTGTCCCTTTGTTTCCCCCTTCCCTCCACCGCGGCTAGATGACGGTCGCCCAACCCTGCAAAACCGTGAATAATAGCATCCTGATGTTTACTCGGGTTAACAAATGACTTCTATTGCAAAGACAGTGCCGTTGTTCAAATTTTCTCCTTGTGGTAGCAGTGTTTTCAATGATCCGATCTATTTTAGCTCATCAAAATATTCAGTTACTTGTTATTGATCAAACTGATTCAACTTTAGTTTTGCCGGTGTCACCTGAAGAGTAGTGATAAAACGCAGCAATTGTGCGAAAACTTCAAAACGGAGATATCTGCTTTTGCAAAATGGACTCTTCAAATATGCAAAGTGCACCTTCCAAATTCAGATTTATTCCACAAAGCAGCCTTTTTTTTTTTTTTTTTTTTACATCCAGCCCACTCGGACACAAACACTTAAAGTTACCATTTTAAGACCAAAGTTAGATCACAGACTCCGGCCCCCGTATGAGAAGGTGATACAGGCAGACTGTGTCCTTTTCAAGGGAACTCTAGGACAGCACAGCCCTTCACCGGCACCCTGGGGAGACGCAAGACAGATTAATGCAGTGGCTTTAATATTTCAGTTGGAAATGTATTACCGTTCTCCCTCTCTCTCCCTCTCTCTCTCTCTCCCTCTCTCCCTCTCTCTCTCTCCCCCCCCCTCCCCCCCCCCCTCCCTCTCTCCCCCCCCCCCCCCCTCCCCTCTTCCCTTCCCTCCCTCTCTCCCCCTCTCCCTCTCTCTCTCTCTCTCCTTCCCTCCTTCTCTCTCCTTCCTCTCTGTCTCTTCTCTCTCTCTCTCTCTTTC
>OMNZ01070799.1:0-15960 GCA_900303255.1 Lesueurigobius sanzi | reverse complement strand
TTAAGCACAAAAGTTAGATTTCTACAAATGTGCACTACAATGTCAAAGTAATTATGGAGACATGTAGGCAACACTATTAGACACCCATTTATACAGTTAATCAGCAAAAAAAAGTTGATTTGGTGTTTAGTTGTTCTTTAAAGTCAATTATCAGCGAATCAAGTTTCCACTTGACTCTTGCATCGAGGTCTTCCCTTCAGTCGCACCGACAGACTCCAAACCTTCCAGTCTTGTATTTAACAATATTCTGAAGATTTGTTCAGAGGGATTTTTTTATATTTAATTCCTAGCCAGATTTATTTGGTTTTGAATCCCAAAAAACAAGGCCAAATTTGAACTTTTACATTATATATCAACAAAATAAAACCATAAATTAGTAAGTGATAGAAAAAATGTGACAAGGGGGCCCATGTGAACCCTTTAGCTTGTCCCAATACATTGAGATGTGCTCCTACCATTGTTTTTCAAAGCCAATACAATAAAGTATTTCAATGTAGTAGCTTGAACCAAAGTTTTCTCAAATAGTCCCAATATGACCTGTCCTGACACGTGGAAGTCATGTATAAAGACCGGTGCTAACCATTTGAAGAGTTCATTTGCAAAAACAGATACAAAAACAATGCATTTTCTCTTTTTGTAGCATTGTTTTAACGACCAGATCTATTTTAATGCATCAGAACCATTAAGTCACTCGCTGTTTATCAACTTGATTCAGCTTTAGTTTTATTATTCACCTGTAGAGTATGGTAATACAAATCGAAAACATAAAACTTGAAACTGAGATAACCGCTTTTTTACAACAGTATTAGAGCCTCAAATCTTATATGTAAATGGGAGAAGGCTGCGTGATAAATGACTTTGCTGCTGATCCGCTTTTGTACTTGCTGTTCGTGCTGTACATGAGCTAAATGAGCCCCAATGTGTCCAAAGTGTTGCGCAGAACACATCGAAGCACGACGTTGATGGCATTGATGAAGTTGCGTAGCATATGGCATACATGGGTGGTGTGAAATGTAACAAATAAAGACAAATCTAGATAAAGAGGTTAATAAATGCATGGAAGTTGTCTACCAGGACCAAAAGAGTATTTGCGTTATTGTCTGATGCATGGCAGTTGTCTACAGTGGTCATTCATCACCCCTAATAGGCTCAGACACTCTGGCTGCTAGGTTCCTTGTGCGTTGGAGCCAGCTATGTCCTGTAATCATGTTATTGCACTGGGCTGCATTAGACAGCCATCCATTAGCTGTCTCCACGTGCAGGTCAGGGTCGCCGTGACAACCTGTCAGCCAGCCGAGCATAGCCATCCTTTATTGCCCTCAGCTCCTGCAGGGACCTGTATCCCCCCAGTGCATAGTGGGTCAGAACGGAGTCCTTTCCCAGGCAGAACATCCCTATGACCCGCCGCACTTCCTGAGGGAGGTTGTTCTGTTCTCGGGTTTTTACTAAAGACGACACCAGGGCATGTCTATTCAGAGGTCACAGAAACTATTCATGTTTCTTTTTTTTTCTTTTTCGGCTGGTGCTCACCTTTGCTACAATGAGGACAGACATACTTTCGACACACAGCACATTGAAAGACTGAGGCATTTGAAAGCCTCTGGTCTTGTATGATAGTTAGGGACTTTGCGTTTTGTAAATAAGTGTGATTTCTTTTGACTTTTTCTCAGGTGATAATTCCAGTATTTGCTGTACAGAGCACAGGTGTATGTTACACTGCCTGGCCACCTGGATTTAACTAAGCAAATAGATCTGGCGTTGCTGCTGTTTTGGTCAGTTTTACATTCTGCAACAAAATGAGCTCAAAGAATGAGATCAACTGATTAAATGAACATCCTGAAGTTATTCCAATGTATTCCTTCTTCCCTGATGGCACGGGCTTATTCTAAGATGACAATGTGCTCACATTGTGAAAGAGTGGTTCAGGAGCATGAGACATCATTTTCACACATGGATTGGCCACCACAAAGTCCATATCTTAACTCTATAGTACATCCTAATCACATCAAAGTGCAATAACTTTGGAAACATTGTTTTTTTAAACAATGTTTCAGTGCAAACTATGACCAAAGTGTAATATTGTATTATATTATATGAAGTCAAGATAGTCTGATAAGGAAAATGAATTTAAAAAGCTAGTCAAATAGACATGCTGGATGAAATGAGTCATTATGCCACCTCTGCTCATGACCTGCCACACCGCCAACGGGGGATCTCTTTTGTTTCTCTGTTTTCAATCAGGGCCGCAGCAGGGCTGGCAGCTTTATTCTGCCTTCATGTGTGTTTTTATTCTCTCCCGGTTGATGCATACAATTTAGGATGTCATTCTTCATCTTTACCCCTCGCGCTGGCTCCCGCGGGCTGTTTGTGGGAGAACAAGGATCTCTTCCTACTGACTTCCAGGCCTGTCACACGCACGTGCACGCTCACGCTCACGCACGCTCACGCACGCTCACGCACGCTCACGCACGCTCACACTTTGCATAGTGCACGGGGCCACTCACATTGGCATGCTGCGAGGGAGCGCACAAGTTTTCACTCACCTGCTCACTGTCTCTCCTGATATCTTCCTCCTGTCTCATGCTCACACACCTCGAACACACAGGGCGCCGCAATAAATCTCCCAGAAGCCCCCACTGCCACCTCCACCCCAAGCCAAACATGCTGCTAATGTGCGGCTGCCTCTGACACACCCCCTCCCCTTTGGTTTTACTATTCCTTTAGCCTTTATTGCTTTCTGTTCTCTAGTAGCCCTCTGTTTGAAAGCAATACTCGCCCCACCACACGCACCATTCAAATACAACAGACAGAAAGGTCATTTTTTCAGTAAAGCAGAAATGGTAATAGTGTGTAGTTTCAATGTATTTATTTTTTTTATTTTTGCCACAAATTGAAACGTAGCATTAGTTGAAGAGGGAACATCACTAGTAGCTTCGCAGCAGCAGCGGTGGCATCTTTTTCAATTCTCCTCAGTACTTCCTACTCCTATTTGAAACGTCCCTCCCTTTCCATTTACCCATTCTTTGAGCCCTTATTGCTTTCCTCCCCTGCTCTCTCCAAAACAGCCCCTGCGCACACTCATACACACATACAAGCACACACACTTTCTAATCTGCACAATGCCAAAACACAAGTCTTACTCAGATCTTTGCCTTAATTAAATGTTGGCTGCGACGACGGAGGTAATGAACGTAATGAAAAAGTAATGAAGAGGGTAGAACCTTGGTGCGAGGGGCTATCTTAATTGGCTGCGATCTCATTGGGAGGAAGATTTGGAGGCCGCGCATTTGCAGGCCAATACTTAGCGCCGTGTTGCTTTTGTCTGGAAGCGCCTGACTACAGCTAGTAATAGGTTTGTCTGCGCTCGCTGTCGCCTATAGAAGACGAGACAATTCACCACCTGGTTTCATTCATAGATGTTGTAGTCTTTCTGTCTTCCATGAATCCAAATCTCCCACTGGAGCCGAAATGACATTGATCTGTTCTGCTTCAGATTCCCCCCTTATTGGATAAGGGGAGGAGATGCATTTTTCATTTTTCGTCATTCGCTAAGGTGTCTCTGTAGGTTTTCGAGGCATCCAAAGTGGTGTCGTGCAAAACTCCACGACAAGGGGCGGACGGCTGAGGATGCCTCGATGATATTCAATCAGATTTAGTGGAACAAAATCAGTCTGTGATTTGAAAAGAAAAGAAATGTCATGGCTTTAAACATGAAACCCATAAAAACCTATTAAATGTTATGGGTTGAATTTGTACTATTTCTATTCCATTCTCCTTTACAAAGAAGTAGCTGTAGTAGTATTTTGTTGACTCTTTTAGAAATGGTTTCCGATTTGACTATACCACTTCCACTTGAACTCAGCTCGCCTCAGTTTTTATACACTTGTTACGTTTGGTTTATTCATTTAGCTCTGACAGAATTTCTTTTTAAAACCCATGCTCCGAAATGTCTCTCTCTTGACATGGCATCACAGACAAATTCTCCTCCGCCTTTTTTATTTTATTTTATTTTTATATAGCACATCTTCAAATGTGAAAACCCAGGAGCTGTCCACTGCTGAAAGTGGAAACATGGGCAGTTCCCAGCCGGCGAGGGGCTTTTAGGGGTCAGATGTAGACAGAAACACAAGACTCTGAGGAGAGCAGATGAGGAGAGGGAGAGAGAGAGAGAGAGAGAGAGAGAGCGGAGGAGGCTGGGGAAGAGGTGAGACAAGGAACAAACAGGTAAGCAAAGAGAGCAGCAAAGTGCACTGGTTCACAAACTGTGCGCCGCTTCCATTAGCGCGAAGCTGGGCCCCGACATGTGATTTTGTGGACTTTATTGTGTCCTCTGCATTTGACCCATCCTGCAATCGGAGCGAGGACCTTGGTCATGATTACCCAGCAGAGCGGCTTGGCTTACGTGGTATGTTTTGGATTGATGGGGGAAACCCGGGTGCCTGGAGTAAAGCCCATCCCAGCATGGACAGAACATGAAGACTCCACACAACTCCACACAACTATGGCGGTCACTAATTATTTAGGTAATTGATTAATCGAGGACGTGTTGATAGAGTAAACTTCAAGGTAATGTCTATTGGATGCCCTGTGTACAAGTTTCATTCCTCATGTGAAAGCTAAGAACCTCTAAAATTCTGTCTGAGATTGTGAGAGAGCAAGAGAGTCCTCTTTCTGCTTTGATTAGATTATAGTCTGATATTTATCTCATATTTTGAACAATCAGAGCTAAAATATTTGCAAACTTTGATGTAATTCTTACTCTGTCTGAGTCTGTACAGTATATCCCAGAAACGATTAATCGGTTTCTAAAATAGTTGACAACTATTTCAATAATGGATTAGTTGATTCAATCCTACACATAGCAAGACTCAACCTATAGGACCGGGCTCTGCAACCTTCATCACTTTGAGACACTTTGTCTCATTTCAAACCAACAGATCCACCCAAAAGCAACAGCATCAAATCCTGTATAGGCGAACTCAGATGTTGCCTGCTTTAGCTTCACTCATAAAAATACATTTCATGGGTTTAATTTCTCTTCCATCAAAGATCAAAAGAGCTGCACAGAGGCTTTCAAGAGCCTTGAGATAGAGGTCGCCTGCCCCTGAGCTTAGACCTTCATACCGTGAAGGAAACCGTCCTAACTACATACTAAAGGATATGAATCTGTTTTATATAGAAAATAAATCTCATATTTAATCATTAGTCGCTCACTCCATACTTTGGTGGAAAGCTACTATTCTATCCACAGCTGCCCTGGGGTAGACTGACAGAAGCGAGGCTGCCAACGTGCACCATCATCCCCTCCCACCACCACCAACACTCACTACACTACATTCATCTTATTTCTCCAAACCCAAAGTAATGGGGTCATTTAATTAAGACAGGTGCTAAAAAGTGAGTGCAAAATGGAAAATAGCACATTTTGGAATGACCTGTATTGTAGTAGGTCCTAAATGATGCAATGATGCTGAACAACTTTTTGCAAATGAGCAAACCTAGAACCTGTGTGATACAAAGAAATTACAACAATATATGGCCATTTTACACATTTCTTTTAGCAACATACTTGAGTAAGGAGGACTATATTTGTGTGCCGTAATATAAATGCTAGTTTGTTATGTAAACATTGTCTGGAGTGGTGATTGAATTTAGAGAAACTCCTCAATTATACAAATTGTCCAGAGTGTCTAATCATGGAGCTGTCCAGTGCTGAAAAGGGAAATGTGCAGCTCTTGTAAGCACAAGTGTAGAAATACCATCTTATGAACACAACTATGCCGGTTAGGCTATATAAAACAGCCCTTGCCAATAGTAATCAAAATTGCTTGAACTACTCTTGCAGTTTTTAGCAGTAGACAAAGTATACACCCCAGAGACGGCTGGATTTAGTGAAAGAGGAGAGAGGTAAAGTCAGGAGCAAACAAGAGCACAAGGGCTCAGGGCGCAGAGGGCCAAATAGTACCAGCGCCACCAGAGTATCAGTCTCAGTTACCCTGTTTCACATGGCAGAGCCTCTCTTTAAAAGGCCATTACTCCATAATAGTGCTAGACTTTAGGTGATTTCTGAGCGAGCTGGGCGGAATGGCAGAGCAGCGGTGGCGTCGGTCCAGTGGAGAGGGCCAATCATCGGGGAGCGGGGGGGGGAGAGGGAGGGAGAAGGGGGCCTTTGGGTGCGCCTCCACACACCCTGTCTGTAATTGTCATTATTCCGTGCCAGCCGCTGTTGAATGTGACCTACAAGGATCGTTCGCTCTCATATCAGCGGCCCGGGCAGGATGAATGATGTGTTGCACTTTGAATCAGCCCAATAAAGCAAACAACTGTTCCAGATCAGAGGCATATTCACTTGTCGTGTCGTCCGAAACGGGAAATTGGATTCTCTCTTCTCAAAATAAATCAGCGTTATATCTTTAGAATGGGTTGATGAAATGGAAGTATTTCTAAAGTTTACCAATCAATGTTTTGGTATACACTGACTGATGTGCCTAATGCTGGTCAATATTGGTACATCTGCCCATGAGATCTGACAAGTAACAAACTACTATTCTCTCCACTTTCTTTTAGTTCATACAAGCTTTCCCTCTAACCTTGTGAGATCAATAATCTTATCTTAAACTCAAGTACTCAAATTCTTGCGTTGGACCGTTTTCCTGAAGTTCAGTCACGACTCGCGCCCTCCTTTTCCAGCGCGGATTGTCAAACAAAATTGCGACAGCGCTCTTTCGGTTGTTCTCTGATGTTGCGAAGCGTGCTGCCCTCGCTGGAGTGTCCTTGGCTCGGAGCAGGTCCCAGGTGGTGGGACAATATTCTAAAGTGCCAGCAGAACTCTATCATTTACAATGTTTTGCATAAGCGGGGAATTAAACAGTTGGCAGCCAGGCCCACATGACAGGCTGCAACTATTGGTCTTTAGGTTGAATATTTCAAGGTCATCCCCCATGTCACACACAGTTGCTCAACTGGTCTCGCTTCTACTATTTGAGTTGATGATTCTAGACCAGGGGTTGCCTAACCTTGTGGACTGTGACCCCAAAATAACCAGGCCAAGAACTCGGGACCACCCCACAGTAAATACAGCTAGCGCTTACTGTAGTTTTTGCTGTAATATGTTTAAAATCTTTATTAATTATTATATTATTATTGTTTAGTGTGTCCTGAACCCCACCTTTGGAACCCCTATTCTAGAGCAGTGGTTCCCTCTTTTTGAACATTATTTTTTTAAATTGTTTTTAGTTTTAAACAATACAGACATGGGACATGTGGGACAACTTTGACAAACATTTGGTTTTAACCATGTGACGTTGAGGTGATTTTTCCCATCTATCTTGACACTGTTCTTCTTGAGTCCTCAGTCTATGTGTCAGAATCTCCATCTCAAGTTTTCCATTAACAATTTGTAACCAAGTTGTAGGTGGCTCTAATCCGCACCATTTCTTGTAATGGCCTTTTTAAAGGCAGCTAATAACATGTTTAATAGATATCTTATCATTTTTTCCTATGTTGTTACCAATAATATAGCCAAAATACATCACCAAACATGTTTTCAGAATTGCATAACCCAATACTTTAACAATTGTTGTATAGACATCATTCCAAATTAAGTTTCGGGCATAACCAAAAGATGTAAGATTTACATTGACAGCTCCACTACAGCAGGGGCTTTCAACTGATGAGGCATTGGGACCCACCATCACCGGAGAGATGACAATATAATTTGTTATTAAAAGCCTAACACCAGAGTAATTTCCTTATTTCTTTGGAAGAAAATGTGTGTTGTCCTTCAATTTGTGATGAAAAAACAAATGTGAAAAAAAACCTTTTGTATGAAGTCTTTTTTTATCAATTATCAAAAGTGCACTGACAGCTAGTTGTTGTTTGTTACATTACCATGACTTTGGATGTTAGAAATTTGTTCGAAAATGTTAGGGATGAGTTTGGATGCCGATAACAAAATTGTCCATTGTCAAATCATGCATAGGGCCTTTAAACAAGCCTCATGATCAAAATGTATACTTAAAAAGTAATTTGATCAGACTCAGGTATTACTAGTGTAGTATTTTTCAGGATGAATATGCATGTAGGTTGCATTCACGTGAAATCACAACATTGTAAAGAGCCTTAGCTGAAAATTCGGTGTTGGTACCTGTCAAAGTTCACATTTCCCATCTTAGTTTATTGCTAATTTCTCTGTAAATCCTAGACCCAATCCACATGAAACAAAAACATGTCACAAAGTCGAATGTCTTCTCTGTCAGCGCATACAAGCTACAGCTAATCGTTTTTTTTTATTTATTCATGAAGGTGTCCAAAAATACACTATTCAAAAACATGTGCGTGATGTTGGCCAGTAGGAAGGACTCTCAGCCAGGAGTCAGGAAAAACATGGCAGGTTTGAGAATAATAACAATGATCAGGGTGAACATGTGTCATGTTTTGTTGAAAATGTCCCTCTTCTTCACTCGTCAGGTGCTGTGTGTTGGTTCTTATGAGCTACTTCCTTGATGGTTTTATAAGATTTAAGAGCAATTTCATATCATCGTAATCAATTTTGAGAGTATCTTAGCTGTAGCCTGTTTAATAACATTAGCACTGCCTGGATACAAATGGGTAAAGCTGATTTAATATGTGCCGACAATAGGGAGATTAAAGTGTCATGTACTCAATACTCCCACTGAAATAAACTGGAGTAATCTAATTGGTTGCCATGCATCTTTGACTCCCATTTTAATACTGTTAATTGATCAAAACCTGATAAGACGATGGGAGTGAGATGCAATGACACAACACAAAATGGGATAATTGCTCTAAATACTTCATAGAGGGATATCGGTGGCAGCACTTCCAGTAGTTTTCGTGATAAAAGCTGTTTTAGATGTGTTTTTTTTCTGGAGGCAATGCTATCCTGAATCCTAAAAGCTCGAGTGGAGAAGGGGCAGTGAACTCCACAAAACAGGGACTGTGAAGTGAGCCGGGCGCGCTGACAACCTGTCACTCAGCGCGATGCAATTTTAGTATCAAATGAGGAACGCATCCGAGTGCTATGTCAGACCGACACTGGGAATTAGACTGAAGAGAGGTTCCGCCGCTTTTAATGTTGTTACATACATCATACAGAGCCTCCGTTCGGCCTGACAGTGACGTGCAGTGTGTCCTGAACCAGAGGCTTGATCACGGGCACATGTGTTCGTATCCCTCATTTCTACCACTTTAATAACATAGTAACAGAGAGGAAATACATGGTACTTTATAGTCCTGGAAATTGCATACAATATTATTGTATGCAATTAAGGCGAGATGCTGCATGTGAATAGGGAAACAAAATAAAAAAATATAGTGTCCAGTGGAAGCTCGTGAGGTCAACTCTAGGTGGGGCTGTTGCAGACCATGTTGAGTAGAAGCTTTTTTTTTTTTTACAATTAGATCTGCTTAAACACATTTTCTGCTGCTTCCAGTGTTAATTTCGTCGACTAAAATATTTAGTCATAATTTTAGTCACAGTAATATTTTTGCTGACTAAAATGAGACTAAAACTAAATTAAAGTTAGTTCATGAGACTAAAACTATGACTAAAATCTCCAGATATTTTCGTCGACTAAAAAAAGACTAAATTAAATGACAATAAGAGACTAAAATGATCCAAACTTCAGTGATTTCAGTTTGAAAGAGCTTTGTATCATTTAAATTCACCTCCAAAGGATCAGCTCTGTGTTTCAATAATGTGGGAGACACTTCATGAAGCAGAGAATATTATTAAATATGTTTGAAAACAATAATATAAATGTAAAGTTTACTCAATATATCTCAACTTTAGTCGACTAAATTTACCTGGAATTTTTGTTGACTAAAATTAGACTAAAACTAACACAATTTCTTTTGACTAAATCTTGACTAAAATCAAATTGCGTTTACGTCAAAAGACTAAGACTAAAACTAAATTTGCTGCCAAAATTAACACTGGCTGCTTCTCAGATTAAAAAGAAGCATTTACCACATATCAACAAATACCCAAAGAACCAACATAAACTACACGCCTAATGTTGGTCCTTATTCGCAGAGCATCAGATCTGTTAACTACACAGAACCACAAGGCTAAAGTTTCCACAATGAGACACTGCTTTTTTAAACAGGAGAACATTGCTTAACTATACATTTACCATAAGCACAAAGATATGAGTCATTTATGTTCTGCTGAAAGTCACATCATCCAGCGGTGAACCACGGAAACTCACCTGACGTCTTTTTAGCATCTTTTTAAAAACTCACAGCAGCTTCCCCACTTCATCTTTGTCTCCAGTTTTACGTCCCGTTGCAACGAGTCGCCAAAAAAAAATGAAGAATATCCTTGTAATCCATTAGTTTCTTCCACGTGTTGTGTTTCCTCCCGGTTTCCTCACATGAAACACGCAAACCAATGAGCTCCCAGCAAAGCCTCTGCGCTGCCTAACGTGCTCTGTGATTGGCTCTTGGGCTGATTTGGGACTCATTTCAGATTCGTCCCAATGGGGTGTGTATGGGGGCGGGACCATGGATCTGTCAATCACTACATGCGCGTATATGTGAGTGAAAAATGTATGTGAAAATGTATGTTTTGTTGATATTTTACATACAAAGATTTGTTCAGAGGGGATTTTTGATATCTAGTTTAGTTAACAAAGTAATTATTAGTGAATAAATATCATTCTATTTCTTAGTATTTAGTATTTTTTAACTGTAAATTCTTCTTTATTCACATTTTATTTAGTTGTTGATTTAAGATTACTATTTGAGCTACGGTGACAATGCAATTTCTCTCGTGGATCAATAAACTCTGTCCAAGTCTAAATTTGTTTTCAAATTTCGCTTTGGGGCTTCAAAACTCAATAAATCAGACTAGGAATTGAATATTGAAAAATGTCTCTGAACAAACCTTCTAAATTGCCAATGTTTTGCTAATATCATTTCTTTCTCTAAGGGGATTTTGGATATATTATGTAGTTTTTGAAGCAGCTAGTATTTTAGTGAAGAAATCTCTAAAAATTCAAATTTCACCTTGTTTTGGGGGGTTCAAAATTCAGGCTAAGAATTAAATATTGAAAAGCCCCTCTGAAAGAAACCCAAAATTTCAAAATATTGTTCAATACCAGAATGTTAACAAGTGTGATGCCTTTAGGCGCTACTAGAGTAAAATAAAATCCTTATAAAAGGCTTTCAAGTTTTGTAACATGTGCACTTTTCCCGCTGGCATCTCACGAAAAGGAAATGACCATATATGGATTACAGCTTCTTGTTGATTGTATTACATGTACTTTGATACTAAATATCAGTAATTGTGAGTGGATATGTGCGGGAGACATGGCTGGAGTGCAGCAATGTTGTAGTGACTTCCTGATAAAGATGCGCAACAAAACCCAACATAAACATTGTGAAGAGGGAGTTTTGTATATGTTTGTACGTAACAAAACTAAAAATCTCAACTTGCACCTGCTGTGTTTGGCCTAAATCATAGCACTCGATATGAAGACTGAAAGTATCAGGAGTCGTGGTTAGTAGGCTACTTTCTTTAATGCTGCTCTCAATGCTGCAAAGTGCAATCTCTACAAACCACAGCTGACCAATGGCATCTGGAGTTTTGGAGATTATCTGAAATTTGTTTGGCTGCATGAATTTGGACGCATTATCCTCGCATCATTTTGAGATTTCAACAAGGGATTTCGAGGACGACGCAGGTTCCTGCATCACACCCGTTTAATACGATCCCTTTTTGCAACAGGCACCTCACCTCTGCAGTCAAACTGTTCATCTTGACTGCGGCACAAACGCTTCTCCCGTTCCCATTTGCAGACGTCATACTTGTCAGCATCTAACATGATCTGATTTCTTTCTTTTTTTTTTACTGGAAAATAAACTAGGCCAAAGCTGAAAAAGCACAAGTCAGAGAGAATTCCCCGACCTCCCAGACTGTCTGTAATGGGCTCTCCACTGTGGTTCCTTTTAAAAGCCAACTTACCGCAAGCTAATGGTGCCATATGAATGTTTAAACACATATGGATGCGATCAAAGATTTTTAGAAGTGCGTGACAGCGGGCTGGTCGCTCCCCCGTGGCCTTTGCTGGCCTTCCACTAAAGATCCCAGAGTGAAGTCGGGCTGAAAGGACCCAGTGACACTGCCACTGCTGCCTGCATTAGCGATGGTGGGTGTGGGATGGTGCGTGCACATATGCGCATGTGTGGACGGGGGCAGTGTGTGTGTGGAGAGAGAGAGCGAGGTAAGATTGAGGTGCAGAAGAAGCGGTTTTCATGCCTTACATCCTGCCAAGATTCTGATTTAAAATGATACAAATGCAGTGGAGAGATACAGGAGGCTGGCTTTGGCGAGATTGAGTGTAGCCAAGTCAAAATGGACTCTTCCCAAAACATGCGGGCTCCTTCTGCAAATATCAGCAGCGAGGCTCCTTGAGTGCATGCGGGCATATATAGAGCAGAGTCTCCGGAGAGTGGTCAGGTGACATGGTTCAATGGCTGGCTATAGAGCCTGGTTCTGCACTATAAAGAAGGGGCTCATTTTTCAAAACAGTGACCAAGTGAGTGCTCGGGAAGTGTTTATATGCAGCTAAAAATGTACCAGTATGCAAAGTAATGAAACAAAAAAATTAGTGTCTGAGATACTGCCACAAGGGCTGCATAATATGATAAAAAATTTCAAACATTTGATACAGTTGTGGCCAAAAGTTTGCATACCCTTTTAATCTTGCCATGTTTCATAGAATACAAATGATAACACAACAATCTTTTTATCCACTCATGGTTAGTGGTTGTGCGAAGCCATTTATTGTCAAATTTCTCTTTTGAAATCATAATGAAACAGAAACTACTCAAATGTTCCCGATCTAACGTTTACATGACCCTCAACAACTGCCAGGAAAACTGTTCAGGAGCAAAGAAAAACTCACTTCAGCTGAAATACAGGAGTCTTGTTTCAAGATGCACAATATGTAAACGTTTGATCGGGGACATTTAGCTAGTTTCTAGTTGGAAAGTGTAAACAAACAGGTTTTTTGACAATAAATGGCTTCAGGCACCGACTAACCATGAGTTAGCCCTGACAATCTGTGTACATACCTTTTGGCCACAACTGTAACTATAGTATTGAAGTATTTGCTATACCATTTCAACAAAATATGTTCCAATGAGAGGAATCCTCAATCCAGATATATTAATCACAATGTCTGAAATCAATGCAGCTGAAAAAGGCTACATTTTGAGAACAATCAGATCCCTTTGTTAAACCTGTGTTCTGACTGAGATAGCGTCTCATGACCAGGCTCAGATGTTAAAAAATCAATCATTAGGCAATAACTGCCAAATTCAGATTGGATTGGAAAAACTGGATTCAATCATCCACACAGATTTGTCATGCAAGACCATCCACCCATGAAGATCCTGCAGCGTATCTCGATTTTAGTCATTGTGACATGTTCCAAAAAGTGTTGAAATGAGAATGTGACAATGAATTGGCTGTATACAGTTTTGTGCAGAACATCCACAGCTAGATCAGCGTGTATGTACTGCATTTTATTTACTAGCTTCTTTCAATTTATTCTCTGACATGTCACTTTAATTGAAATAGTATCTTTAACACCAAATGTATCAGTCATGTACATTTACTCCCATGCAGACCTTCAACATGCTGACATCTTATGCGTATCATATTCTCCTGTCATATGAAAGGATCCTGGAGCATGCTATACTTAACATACTGTCTCTGTGTGATTTTCCCATTGATTTCTCATAAGGAACATGGTGTTCGCTCCGCCTGAGGACTTGTACACAACATGTACTCTGACTGACCTTGAGTGTCCAGTAAACAGCATATGCATAAGTTAACGTGGTGTTTGTATGTGCGCGGCAGATTGCAAGTGCACTGGAGTGGTTAGTATGTTGATGCGGTATTCTTTCACTCCATTGACAGCTTGTCAAGACTTTCTAGTGCACAAAACACTTGGGAGGAAAGTGGGGGAAACAGTGCAGCTGGAGAAGTAAACATGGGCACAATCCAGCAACACATAAGCAGTGGTAATGTAATGTATCTGTCCCAAAAAGTGCTTCAATGAGTAAGTACTTTGGTTCTTATTAGGTGTAAAGAGATGGATATGAAGTAAAAGTCTAGGTAGCCCTTTAATATAAGACCAAAATAACATTATACAGGATTACCAAAGTAGTTACTATTTTAACATTTAAAGTCACCTATTTGAATTATGTGTGATCTGAAATGTGACAGCATGAAAGTATATTCTCTACACAAAGAAAAAATAACTTTGGTAACACTTTATGCAAACTACACCTTATTTAGCCTTAACAAATGATAACACTCATTTTATCATGAACAATTTGTTAATTAAGTACAACTCATGCTTAGTAATAAGTATGAGCCACACTTTATTAATGAATTGTTCATGATGAATTAAGTGTTAATTCCTCATTTGCTATGGGTAAATAAGGTGTAGTTATCATAAAGTGTTACTGTTACCGGGTAGAAACTATTTCTTTTTACACTTAAATTAAGAAAAAGGATCTCATCGCACCCAGTGTTACATTAAAAAAATCTTAATTTACTTGAAAAAACAAGTTTTTGGTGCTAGTTTAATAAAAAAAATTTTTTTCAATTCAATTTATTTATAGTCCAAAGTCGCCTCGCAGGGCTTCACAAGAAAAAGAAAGACAATTAGTGAATATTAATAGTGCTGGGGCATCCCCTGTCCTTAGACCCTCCTTCTCGGCAAGGAAAAACTCAAAAACCCATTGGGATAAAAGCAGAAAACCTCAGGGAGGTCCACATGAAGGGGGGGATCCTCTCCCAAGGACGGACAGGGTGGATGGGGGTGGTGCAGGCCTCCCATGATCCTTCCCATGATGACCGCTCCTTAGTGATGATGTGTTGTTCCAATCGTAGTTCACAGGGAGTCGCACAGAAGTCGGGGCACCTGGGAACAATGAGACTCCCCGAGGGGGTGGGACAGAAAACCACATGTGAATAGCAATGAACAGATCAGGTGAGCTAAAGAGTAGGCTGAGAAGATTGAGTTGAATGAAATCTGTATGTTTCCAGGCATATGCAGACATAGTATGTAGACCTAGGCCCGTTCATGCAGGCTCCATACCCACCATGAGGCCACTGGGCCGTCGTCCCATTGGGGATAGGCAGGACTTATCGTTACTAACATGGTGCTCATATGTAGATCATATGTTCATGCAGGCTGTAGTTTAATGTATTTAACTGTAAAAAAAAAAAGACAAAAAAACCCCAATATTGTCCTATTGACAGATTTCTTGAAATGAGTTCCTTAAATCAAGGGCAACATTATTTCAATAAAATTTGTCTGATTTATATGACTTTTTGCAGTGTGAAATTTATCCTGCCAAACATTAACTGCAATTGAATTGAAATCATGATTACAATCAGCAAACCTCAAGGAATACAATTATCCCTGGGTTTTACAATATCCTTCAAAAATAACAGTATTTGTTTTCATGGAGTCTTAAAACCTGCTGACCTTGTACTTCAGATCTACAAACAAACATTGTTCAGTCAGGACACACACTCACGGCGAGGCGTCTTTCCAGTACACTGGCCCTCGCCTTTGGAACGGCCTGCCGGAGGAGCTCAGGGCCGCGGATAACATTCATCTTTTTAAGAGCAGGCTCAAGACCCACCTGTTTAGTTTAGCTTTTAATTAATAATTATCATTCTAGACATATTTATTATTTCACTATGCTCTCTACTTACTCTGTTAGTCCTATTTTACTTATTCTATATTTTGATTATTGTATATACTGTAATTGTTTGTATGATAACATTTAGATTTTCCTTTTAGACTCCTGTTAGCGTTTTATCATTTTTAGGTTCTCCCAGTGTTCCCTCCGAGGGAGCCCTCTGCCTCGGGAGCGGTTGTCGGCTCTGGCTGCCTGGGTGCTGTCCTG
>OMNZ01070798.1:0-10303 GCA_900303255.1 Lesueurigobius sanzi | reverse complement strand
TGGTTCTACAACAAAACTAAAATCAAGCACGAGGATAAATGACTCGATTTGAGAATATTAGTCTTGTTTAGAGCAGTTGTGACTAGATTAGGCACATTTACTACTGTCATCCAGATTATTTGGTTTATTTCATGACAATTTTTACTGATTCTAAGGCAATCTCACTTGAATTAGGGAAATAAAACTGCCAAAAGACCAATTTTCTTACCCCATTGGTAAATTAATTTAAATAAAAAAGGAACTAAGTAGAAATCTATAGTCAAAGTCAAAACAAGTGGTTAGAATGAGGTCAAATGAGCCACTAAAACAGCTCAAATTTAGATAAATAAGATGAATTTGGGTCATTTAACCTTCTAGATATTAACTTTTTTGTGTAGATGACCAACAATTTAGTATAGGTATCGAAAAAGGTATCGTTCAGGTATCGGTATCGTAAACCAAGTATCGTTAAAGTACTAGTATCGAAAAAACATGAAAGGTACCCAGCCCTACTAATAATAATTACGATGTCACTACTGTGGGTTTTAAGTCCTGTTGTCCCGACAGAATATACATTTCTCTTTACATTTTCATCTACAGTATTTCTACAGCATCAAAGACATCAGTGTTGGAGGGCGCTGTGTGTGTCATGGACATGCACAAGTCTGTGGAGGCAACCGCCACCAGGAGAACCCCAACAGGTAGCTTTCTTTGCTTTGTTTTGCAAAATGAACAATTTCTTTGCATCTAAAATGTCTATAATGGTTAGTTGATTTGTTGATTGGTGGTCTATTAACAAGCATAAGGTTCAGATTGATGAAATTTCAGTATATATTAGTAGAGTCATAATGATTAAAAGAGCCTTGTGGTGTATTGTGTTTGAACCAAAAATACAATAATGCAATAATTCTGTCACTGTTCTCAAGATAAATATTGTAACTCCTTTTTTCAGGTTCTGGGTCAGTTTCTGCGCTTTCATCTGGAAACAAATAAATTGCATCATCTTTTTGTTTAATAATTGCACTGATTCAATGTTTCTCCATAGAATTATATGACAAATCCAAGAGTAATTTTCTCAACATGCATTTATGCAACCAAATTTCCATGAGACAGTACTCATTTACATATACTCGAGTACATGTGAGTAACTTTTTGAAGTATTTAATATTTGTATGCTACTATAATACCGTTGCTCTTATTGTAAATAGCCTCCTGTATTTTGTCTTATGTCTCTCTGATTACGACAGGTGTGACTCAGAGCAGCTACTAACGAGCTTCAGCCCTCAGCTGTGAAAGTTTGATTTAGGCTAACTATCTCTGCTCTGTATCACCTCTGATCACGTTCATTCTCAAAAAATATATTTTTAAATTAAATAATTTTTAGAAAAATGGTACTCATGATGTGTAACATGTAGAATTTTTGGATCATTTTGACTGAGATAATATTCTAAAACTGCAGATTTTCTGTGCGTAAGAGGCCTCCTGACTCGTAGGATTTGTTCTTCCAGAAGAACACTTTCAACTAAGAACAAATTTGTGTTCTTTAGCTGAACTTAGCTGAATTTTAAGGCCTTAAGAACAAATTTGTGCATAAGTTTGTTTTATGAATGAGGCCCAATATTTTTAAGGTTTATTTCAGAGGGACTTTTCAATACATAATTCCAAACTTATTTATTTTCAAGAATAACTACCTTTTTCAAAAACCAAACAAGATATTCAAAATCCCCTCTGAACAAATCTTTGTAACTAATATATCAACCATACATTTAAACCTTTTTGGTAATTGAAAATATTGGCAGTAAAATGCATTATTTTTGTTATGAAAACTCAAATGAAACCAAACTTACAATGCATTTCCCCTATATCTATGCCAGTAATCTACAGTAAAGGTTTCATATTGCTATCTCTAAATTGTTATTATTTTGCCTATTCACCTGCAGTGTCCTGCCTTAACTGCAAAAACAATCCAATATTCCAAAATTCCCTTTTTAAACAGTCATTAATACAAGTCGTAATGAACAAAAGTATTGGACTATTAGCCACTGCTGGGTATACCACATGCAATTATGATTAATGCAGGAATACTTTAAACTTTCCACTCTTCTCCCCGGCCAACACTATTGATAGAATGTCTAAATCCAGGTGTCTGCTCTCTGTCCCCCTTTAGACTGCAGTGTGAGTGCCAGCATAACACCTGTGGTGAATCATGTGACCGCTGCTGTCCAGGTTTCAACCAGAAGCCGTGGCGCGCCGCAACTGTCCACAGCCCCAATGAGTGTCAGCGTAAGTGTCCGCCAGTCTCCCCCCGGAGCGCGGCTCTCTCCACACTGTTGCCGCTTTGAATTACAAGCACAAATGAGGTTGAAGGGCCCTCTTGCACCACGGCTCATATTTTAAAGCCCTATTGTGGATGCCCTCATATGGTATTGTGGAGAGGCATAGTGAAGACATGGGATTCCTATGGTATGTGGGATGAGCAGTGTGGGGCACAGCTCAGGTCCTGTTTGCAACCTAAAAGGAAAAAAGAAAAATCACACAAATGTAATGTTCATCAAAAAAAAAATCTTTAAGTGGAGACACTACAGGAAAAATGAACATATATTTTCTCCTGGAAACAAAGAGATGACCTAATCTTTACAATAAGGAGTGTAATTGCAATGTTTTAACGTTTCTCCATAGATTTATATGGGAAATTTTTATTTCAATAACCATTTTCTCTTTAGTTGCACCTACAGATTACAAACTTTCTAGTCTTAGACTGAACAATATTTTGAAGGTTTGTTCAGAGGAATTTTGCAATTCTCAGTTCCTAAGTTTTTGAGTTTTGAACCCCAAAAAACAAGGCAAAATGTAAAATTAACTAAAACTAAACAAGATACAGTATGCAAAATCCTTTCAGAGCAAATCTTTGTAACTAACATCAACAAAATAAAACCATATTTCAATCTGGCTTCATCCATTATTTAGATTTTGTCACTGAAAATTAGGGATGCACAGATTCCAAATATCCGATAGTTTTACCAACTTAATCTAAGTTAATATGGACATGCTGTAGGTTGTTTGAAAGCTCTTAACCCGCAGAACTCAGTCATTTAATTAGTTTTACACATTACAATACTACTTTTGATCGCTGCGCAAAATATTGCAGTTAGCAGCCTTATGCTAAAGCTTCAACCAATCTGGGACAGAAACTATAACTGAGTCACACCAAAAGTAGTGAAATAATATTGTCCAATGTTGAAGGTCTGTGTTTGTATTTTAGTTTGTGACATACATACAACATATTTGCAATGCATTAATGATCAGTTTATTTATGTGGGAAGTTCTCTATCTCTATATTAAAATAACACGGACCAGTCACTTTCTCACTCACAACAAAACTGTTTTTCTTTTACATAAACAACAAATATGTCATCTACAAACCTTCTTTAAAAAAAATTCTCCTAGTATCGGTTGGTATCGGATATCGGTAGATACTAAAACTCCAAGTATCGGTATCGGAAGCAAAAAAGCTGGATCGGTGCATCTCTACTGAAAATATACTCTTCTTTCTCAAATTTATTACAGTAATATAAAGCCACAGTTTCAAATTGATTTCACTCAGTTTCAAATTGTTCCCTATTCACCAGCAAACAGATATAGTGGAGCACATAGAAAGTACTGGATTTTGTGACAGCTTAAACAAAGAGCTGCTATTCCTGAACAATATTCAATCTAAATTTACGTCGCTGGATTCAGAGCTTGAGCAAACATCTGGAAGTGGTCTGAAATGTATGCAGATAGATTGCAAATGATCTGTCATGTTTGGGTAATTTATCATAACATTGTTGTAACTCCTAGCAATTTGTGAATACACATTGCTAAACACACACACACATATTGAGCGAGAGAGAGCCTGATTTGTAGGTTAAAATATGACAAGCACTTTTCTGGTGGTATTAAACAACTTCACAATACTTTACCACAATGATACGTATCCCCACAGTGTTCACAATACTGCTCATCTTCAGATAAAGGGTCTTACAAAGTACTGTAGATATTTTTATTCAGTAATGCAGGCAGGAGTGCTACTTGGGATGTAGGGATCAACATTAAACTTTAAAAAGACACAAAACTGAGGCACTCAAAGAAAATAAAGCATGGCCAGTTGATTAAAACATTGCCTATATCGGCCCTTATAGGCCTTTGTCAGCGCTAGCTAGCTCTTTTTAGATATTTTTATTATTCCGAATCAGCCAGTTTTTAGCTTGGCAATGTAGTAATCGCAATCTACCATATTGCTCAAAACAAATAAATAAACTAAACTAGACATGGAGTATAAGTATATTGACCACAGCCATAGAATGTATTGACAATAGTTTCAAATAGTATGAATAGTTGTTCAAGTAAGGTTTGATCTTTGTCTCTTTCGGTCCCACTGTGATCGTGAACATAGCCTTAGTTTGGGATAGCTGCCTTTTGTCTGCTTATCACCGCTCGGCCTGTCTACCAGATGCCCCCGATGCCATCTTATTAGCGGGCCTCCCAGCCAGGCACAGGAGACCAAAGTCAGCTGGGGTCTAATTGCTTTGGATTGTTGACAGATAGTTTCATGAAATATGACCTTACGGCAGCCACAAAGGCAGCGGGAGGAAGACCAAGAAAGCTTGTAATCCAATCAGTGCACAGTGGAAAAAGCACCTTAGTCATTCATAAAGATTACAGTGGGAGGCACACAGGAAAAGGACGTGCCATCTTGTGTAGCCAGGATTTTATGGTTTCTCCAAAATCTTTACAGCTGGGCTTATCGTTTTCACAAAATGAGTACCCTTGCTTTGCTTAAATATAGACATGGAGGGATCGCAGGTAATTTGCTGAGGCCTATGGAATAACCTTGTGTGTCTATGTGTGCGGGGGGGGTTCCTATTCCAGCCTGCCAGTGTTTCTCCCATGCGTTCGACTGCTATTACGACCCAGAGGTGGAGCAGAGGGGAGCAAGTTTAGACACCTTCGGCAGGTACAACGGTGGAGGAGTGTGCATCGGCTGCCAGGTATGAAGCCAGTATCAAGTCCAAACCCATTCCCGTGTCAGTCTGAGCAAATCTGGGGCCAAAACCAGTGGAATGAAAGATGATATTACAACAATTTTGGCATACAAGCTGTGAGCCTATGTGGTAAAATACTTCGACATTGGCCAGCATTTCCTCGTATATTTAAAAAAATGTTTGGTAGTGTAATTGGTCATGTAAGCTGACAATTACAATAGTAATCATGTACCTTCATCAAATATACAGATTTTCAGTTCAAAAATATGTTTTAAATTACTCTGGACTACTTATTATACAAGGGGATCTCTTCTATGAGAACAGTTCTGTTCAGCATGGCTTTCACCACATATTGTAAGAAGCAGTTGCTTATTTTTTTAAATTATTTTTTTCATTTGATCTTTATTTATACAGGAATGTCCCACTGAGATTAAGCATCTCTTTAGATTAAGAATCTCTCTTTCAGGGGTGTCCTGGACGGCAGGGGAACTGATGCCAATGGCGATCTCTGATTGGCTTACGAGGGTTGAATTCAATGAATCTCAAGAAAATGCCTAATCATCACTACCGTATTTTCTGGACTATAAGTCACACTTTTTCTCATAGTTTGGCTGGTCCTGCGACTTGTACTCAGGTGCGACTTATATATTAATTAATATGTTACGTTAACATACGAGACACCTGTTCAGTTCGTTGTTTATGCTTCGTGTAGCTGAATAACCATCAATGTGTTACGTTAGCATACCGTACACCTATTCAGCCTGTTGTTCTGTATTCTATTTATTATTATTTATTCTAAATTATCTTTCAAAATGAAATGTCTGTTCTTGGTGATTTTGTGAAATAAATTTCCCCCCAAAAATGTGACTTATATATGTTTTTTTCTACTTCATTATGCATTTTTTTGGCTGGTGCGACCTATACTCCGGAGCGACTTATAGTCCAGAAAATACGGTATTAGGGTTATAGGTATCAGAAGCATCACTTCCCCTGCCGTCCTGCATAAAACAAATGGCCCCAGAGATGACCATATTGTGCATGTTTTTATGAATGTAATAATGTTGGCCTATACTCCCCAAAGAAATCTTGATGAAGTTAAAATGAATAAAAGTCAAATTCTAGTAAAAGTAAACGTCTTCATTTGAGTAATTCTGACTTGCCATGTAAACAAAAGTCTGCCAAGAGAATAAGAGTATTTTAGCACTGAGAATAAGAGTGCTAAAATATAATATAGATATAGATATAATAATGGTAATTTATTTATGTATTGTATTCAAATCCTCTTAGCACAACACGGCTGGAGTGAACTGCGAGCTCTGCGTTGAGGGGCTCTACAGACCTTACGGAGTCCCACTGGAGTCTCCCACAGGCTGCATACGTATGTACTTTGTCCTTTCTCTCAACTTTACATTTCTGCCTGAAACTCCCGCTGCAGTGATGCTGATCTGGGTGAAGGGTTGGTGACTTGTGGATGGAGTATGCGGTTATATTTTTTAAAGAAAACAAACGGTGCCTAGTAGAAACACACAGGGACATTGTTTCAGGTTATCCCGTGTTGACACAACATCCACAGTTTATGTAGGCATTTATGGCCATCTCCAAATATGTTCTTACACAGATCCTACTTGTATGGGCAGAAAAAACACACACAAAATGTTTTGGCAACTGTTTTCACGTGACAGCATGGCATGTGTGGCTCACCAAAGTCAAACCAAACTGTCTGATGTTCAAAGCGTGGATCAACCTCTTGTTTAAGACAGACACAAATGGCACCATTGCGTAAGCGCTACTGGCACCAGGGTTTGTATTCTTGCTAAACTGGGATCTGCTTATGTTTACATTGCTTTAATGGTCCGTGACTGTCCCCCACCACAAAAATAGCTGCCAGTTGTGTTTGGGCATTAGAAAGCTGTGGAATTAAACTGGTTGCCTCAAGCGCTTTGGAACAAACCGTAGGATCCTTCGAACTTCATTATGAGGGATTAGCAGCGGAAGGGGTTGACTTAGGTGAAACGTAGTCAAAGCGATTGTTATTTACTTTTGGATGCTATGAGAAAACAGAAAAGAAAATTCTGGTGTTGATGTTATCTGACAAAACAAGCATTTTATGGAGATATGAAACACAAACGTTGTCACATGTCAAAATAAAGCTTTCTATCCCTTTGAGATTTACTTCTAGAGGGAAAAGTCAATAGATTGCGTTCATGTGACATCATAACATTCTGAAGAGCCTATAGTTATAATTGTGATGGAGGGCAGCTGAAAATTTGAGAAGGGTCTGGCTGCAGGCGATGGAGGGGCACGTGACTAGTGGAGCTCCACTGCTCGACAGGAAATTACGTCAGCTCCACAGCACAATGCTAGCTTAAACTAATCCAAACTAACCCTGAACCTAACCCTAATCCTAACCTTAAGGATAGTGGACTTTACTAAAGTCGTGTTATTGAGAGGAGTTTAACTAAAAGTGGCGAAAATAAAAGTCATTTCATTTCCTGTGGAGCTGTGGAGCGCCACTCAGACCCTCTTGGAAAATTCTATGCGGGTTGCTAATTTCTCTGTAATACCTGGACCAATCCATATGAATGAAGGTCTAATTATTTTCTCATAGAGGTGTCCAAAAGTGGTGACAATATTCACAAACATGTGTATGATGTTGGCCAGTGGAAAATACTGTACTTTCAGACATAAGAATAAACTGGCAGGTTTGTGAATCAAATCACCGTCAAATAATGATCAAGGAGAACATTTATTTTTGTAAAACTGTTTCTCTCTCATAGAGATGTATCGGCACCTTTCCTCCAACTGAAATAGAATATAACGTGAACGCAAACCTATAGTTTTCCTCAATTGTGTTACTTCAAAATAATATTACTACATCTGACAGTATGTCCTAGCCCTGCACTTTATGTCTAATATGCCATGACTGTTACTATTATGCTGCGCTGATGTCATAATGGGATAAATGTTACACTGGGTTACTTACGGGGGTCTTTTGGGATTATGCACCCTGTTGCACTTTTACATCAAACTACGCAGTGTTGATGCTCCAAACTGAATTGTCTTCTTTTCTGCGACAATGACAATAAATCTTGAATGTCAATCTTGGGTGTAAACTTTTGAGAGAAGAAGGCCCCAAGTATCCTCAAATCTCAAATAAAAAATACTATCAAGATGACTTTGAAGCTGTTCATTTTTGACCTTTTGAAAGAACCAAGACGTTACTTTTGGGTAAAAAGTAATTTATGGACAGTGCAGCGTTAACTCCTCCTCTCTTGATGCCGTCAGCCTGCAGGTGTGATGAGCAGACTACTGCCGGATGTGAAATGGGATCTGGAAGGTGCATCTGCAGGTCACAGTATGCAGGGGAAAGCTGTGATCGCTGCGCAGATGGATACTATTACTACCCACAATGCATCAGTAAGTCTACAGAGCATTCATCATCGAGCATGTACATATTTAGCGCCCGAGGAGTGGACTTTTCTTTTTTTGACTGATAAGCGATGTCGACTTTTATCTTTATGAACTGATTTATTACAATGAAAACTTGGTTCATATGGATCCTTAGGCTACTGGCTCAGAGAACTAGTCTAAACATGCTGTCGGGGAGTTAAACCCACATTCTTTCATTGATACAGACTTTATCACACTTTGTTACCTTTGTTTACAGCTCTTTTAAATATGCAGCCAGCCACATCGTTAAAAGTTGATAGTCCTTTCGGGCTTGATCTTCTTATAGATTCAGTTGTTCACAATGACCACAGCAATAAACTATCTTGACACATGGCAATAAAATAAGGTGTTAATTACCTGTGTCTTCCTTGCAATCAGAATACCCAGTTTATCAAACCACCACCAGATCCACTGCTGGCCCTACTGTCGGTAAGAACTCATACCGCACTATTTCATGCTGTTTCTTAAAGCTCAAAACTTGGCTTTTTTTCTTGTGACAAAAGTGTTCCCTTGTCATAAACGTACTTGAAGTAGTATTTCTCTTCATCCACACTGTATTGAGTTTAATTTGGTTGTGTCTTCTACTCCTGAAGTGCTCTGATGTAAATTTTCTGAATGTTTTTTTTATTTAACTTTTATTTAACCAGGAAAGTCCCATTGAGATTAAGAACCTCTTTTTCAAGGGAGTCCTGGACAGTCCTGGATTGTCCTCCATATGGTTAAAGAGCATACTCCAGAGCATACTAATCGGTCATGTTCTGGCCTAATTTAGTTTGCACACATGGAAAACAGCCACTCATAATATAAATACTTTGTAAAGATACATTTTTAAGTAGTTCTTGCCACTGCTGCCTCAAGGGCAAATTTATATCCTGAGCAGACCACTCTCTCACACCTTACTGTCTTTTCCTTACATTGCTTCATTTTTATTAATGTCAATGCTGAGGCCAAATATTGTTTTGAAAGCTCCAATGATGCATGAGCCACTACAGTAAAACCTAACATTTTTTAAACAATCTCTGAATTTCTTCCTTGTCCAGCCCCGACTTGCCCGCCAGGACATTACGGCCCTCCCAGCTGTCAGCGTAAGTATGATTGCTGTCCTTAAAATGTGTTTGTAATGTCAGGTTGTGTGCTTTATTTCTGTCAGTTTGTGGTCGAGTGTATGACTGAGTATTTCCTTGAAGCTAGCCCTCCAAGCCTCCATGTCTAACTGGAGATTCAGTCAATTATTGCTAAGAGAAGGAGAACGCATTAGGCTGTCCAGCAGGTCTTGGGGGGTCTCAAGACCCTCCTAAAATGTCCTCTGACCCCCCATAGGACCCCCCACCCACGACTCAAGCCCCGCGTTAATGAGAAAGAGATGGAGCGAGAGAGGAAGAGAGAGAGCAGAAAGGCTCTTCCAGCGCTCCTGTTGCTCATTCAGCACACAGCCCTCTCTTAAATTCTCTCCTCCAAATCAGCGCATCAATCAATCAATCAATCAATTTATTTTTGTAACGCCCAATATCATAACAGAAGTCATCTCAAAGGTCGGTATGGACAAAAACAAATCAATATCAGACTCAAGAATGAGCATCACTGCAACATGTCCACAACCAAAGTGTCAGTCAATGATTTTGCGCATTGGAGATGTCCAGCGCCTCCGCGGGTTATTCAGAGACTGTGCCTTTCTGTCACTGGGCCCCTCTCATCTCCTCAGGGGCAGATCGTGGATTTGTATTGATAAATACGGCATATACAATGCTACGTGTCTTTCTTCCTCATGATTCTGTGCCTGTTAGGAGCGCGCTTTCTTACAGTGGAGTTGCGCTGAGGCTTACGTTACGCGTTGAACTGAAGGCAGCTCA